>LPNX010509846.1:167146-225251 GCA_001517045.1 Pseudotsuga menziesii
ATGCAGAATTCCCTTTATAAATTTATGTTTATTAATTTCTTGTAGCTCACTCTTTTATTTCACCAAGATTGTACATGCATACTTTTCTAACTTTTTGCAGACTTATATTTTTCACATCTTGAGCATATTTAAACAAAATGGGGGTATGGTTAGGTATCCACCTCAACTAGGAACAAGACCATGTCACCTTAAAACCTTGCTGACAAACACACAGTCTCTGGCAGTCACTTTAAAATGGTCTTTCATCCTGCTCAATTCAACACTTAGTGAATTTTTTCAGGCCCTAGTCATTACTGTGCTAGGAGGCATTTTGGCAAACTCATATCTCACACATGTTAACAACTAGAGGGAAAATGAGATCATGAGTGGATTCCCAGATCATCAAAGAATGGACCCATAACATCGGATGAATTAATCAGTTAAAGAGCTCACTCTGGCGTGAATTTCCAAGAGGTCTCTCAACCTTCTATTTTCAATGCTCGGTCAATTTTTCATATTTTGGGATATGCAAGCTAATTTTTTTACCTCTTTTGGCAGGTTGATATTTTTCTCATGTGGTCACTATAAGAAAAACTAAGAACATGGATGGATAGCCAGTTCATTAAAGAACATGCCTATACCTTCTGATGAATTTATCATCACTCAAACAGGCTTTGGTGGGCATTTCCAAATGCCTCTTCAAGCTTGTGATTTGACACTTAGTCAATTTCTTTAAACCCTATGTCTCAAAGGTGATTTCAAATTTTCATCAAACTTGGAGTGTAAGACATCCAATGGATGGAGGAAAACCATATGAATACATTAATACTAGTTTCATCCTCTAGAAATACATTCCCATATGGTGCGGACATGTATTTCAACCCACAAATTATGACGAGCGTTCTCCTAGAGCAACTTGTCTAATTTGACCAAAAATAACTTCTTTTGGGAGGCTTGAATCTTCTTCCTCAAAGAGTTGTTCTGAGAACTGGTGCCATGGTCAAATAGATACTTCAACCAACTATGGGATGATAGGCCATGGTGGGTATTTTTTCCTTCTTATGAAATATGGTGGGTATTTTCATAAGACTACTACTTTAGGACAATTTTTCACCACTTAGTCTTTTTCCAACTTTATCATACATGCCTATTCCCATCAAAAGTTCTTTTGTCATTAATGAACATCTCTAGGATATGTCTATCCACAATCATCAGTTCAACAAATTTCACCAGTTCTCAAGACTACCTATAATTGGTCTAAATTTGGTGACATTTCACAATGTTATCGTATTTAAAAAAAAGCAGGCACATAGATAGAGAAGGAGTACCTTGCATGAGGAAACTTGCATATCAAACAAATGTGGAAGAGGGAGTGATAGACTAAATTCATCGAGTTTCAATGGTAAATCCATGAATGAAGCTATATGAGCACCGCCCATTCCAAATTTAATCCCCATGATCTATATGAGGGGGAACCCCATACCTCTTTGCATGAAATAACTAGTCAAGTGGCCCAAGAAACATGATCTATATGAGGGGGAACCCCATACCTCTTTGCATGAAATAACTAGTCAAGTGGCCCAAGAAACAAACTTCTATATTTGTGTTGTGAAAAAATTCCAAACCAAATCAAATCATGTCTTATACTTAAAAGTAATTCAAATTTAAATACCTCTAATAGAAATTAAACCTTTGAGAGAAAAATAGCTTTTGGTAAATTTTTTGGGAAGAAAAAACTTTTGATATTGAAACATTACAAGTAAATATATTTGTACGCTAAATTATATCTGCTTGGTAGCTTACATTCAGATAGATACTTCAACGAACTTTGCGATGACTAGCCATGGTGGGCATTTTCTCCTTCTTATGAAATCTGATGGGCATTTTCATAATACTACTGCTTTAGGACAAATTTTCACCACTTAGTCTTTTTCCAACTTTATCATACATGCCTATGCCCATCAAAAGTTCCTTTGTCATTAATGAAAATATCTAGGATATGTCTGTCCACAATCATTAGTTCACCAAATGTCACCAATTCTCAAGACTCCCTATAATTGGTCTAAATTTAGTGACATTTCACAATGTTATATTATTTAAAAAAAATCAGGCACATAGTTAGAGAATGAGTACCTTGCATGAGGAAAATTTCATATCAAACCACTATGGAAGAGGGAGAGTTAGACTAAAGTCGTCAAGTTTATGTGGGAAATACATGAATGAAGCAATATGACCACTGCCTATTCCAAATTGAATCCCCAAAATGATCTATATGAGGGGGAACCCCATACCTTTTTCCATGCATTAACTAGTCAAGTGGCCCAACAAACACACTTCTATATCCCTACTGTGAACAAATTCCAAAACAAATCAAATGGTGTCTTATACTTAGAAATAATTCAAATATAAATAACTATAAAATAAATTACACCTTTGAGAGAAAAATAACTTTTGGTAAAGTTTTTGGGAAAAAAAAATTTTGATATTAAAACATTACAACTAAATATATTTGTACACTAAATTATATCCCCTTGGTAGCTTATATTCTTGTTTTATCGAGTGTAGGTACCACCAAATAGGTATCTATCAAATCTATCTTCCTCGAGTGATGGTGAAGATATACTAGGAGAGGTTGAAAGTGATACGTGTTGTACTAGATCTACCAGTTCTATATCAACTAGATCTGAAAAGGTAAGGAAAATATTTAGTAGACACATGTAATATTTTATTACCAGCAGAGGGTCATGTAATTATGATGCTGAGAGCATAGGTGACATTGAGTTTCCCTTGAGGTATAGACATCTAGTACAATGATGGGTACCTAATAAGCTACCTCAAGTGGACACATATTTCTTCATCAATGGGAGGATGTATCGCATTGCTCCTTCATCCAGGATGGCATAAAGGTTGGTCCAGGGTGACCATGGAAGGTGACAATTTATGCCTCATGAGGTAAATGTTAAATATAGTAAATAAATATGACATCAATAACAAAATGTTTTGATTTTTTCAGCTAACATTCGATTTTCACTGTTACCATTCACTTTTGTCGTGCCTATTGTGAATATTTCCTTATGATAACATGCATATTACATTGTGGTATGAGTCTTCTCATCCCCATGGAGCAGAACATTGTGGTAAAAGTAAATATTATTGCAATATCTCAGTTTTGTTTATGTTACAATTATTGACTCAACTAAATATAGTAACTAAATATGACTACAATAACTAGAAACTCCAACCCCAGAAGATTTCCATGTGACAACATGCTTATTACACGGTGGCAGGGGTCTTCCCATGGTTGTTATGCAATAGAACATGTGTCCTCTACTTCCATGGTCTAGGGTGACCGTGGAAGGTCACACTCTGTGCCCCATCGAGTAAGTGTTAAATATAATAACTAAATGTTGAGATTTTTCTGTTAACATTCAATTTCCACTGTTACCATTCACCTTTTTTGTGCTTATTATGAATATTTCCATATAATAACATGCTTATTACACTGTGATAGGGGTGTTCTCATCACCATGGAGTAGAACATGTATATTCTCCATCGGAGGTAAAAGTAAATATTATTGCAATATCTCATTTTTGTTGATGTTACAATTATTGACTCAACTAAATATAGTAACTAAATATGACTACAATAACTAGAAACTCCAACCCCAAAAGATTTCCATGTGACAACATGCTTATTACACTGTGGCATGGGTCTCATGCCCATGTTCGTCATGGAATAGAAAGCGTGTCCTCTACTTTTGAGGTAAAATTAAATATTATTGCAATATTTCATTTTTTATTATGTTACAATTATTTTCATAACGTTTATTTATTGATTTATTGTGTCGTGGTGGCATCGGTGGAAAGGCACCTACTTATTCCATGGTCCAGGGTGACCGTGGAAGGTCACACTCTATGCCCCATCAGGTAAGTGTTAAATATAATAACTAAATGTTTCAATTTTTTTTGTTAGCATTCGATTTCCATTGTGGACATTCACATTTTTCTATGCTTATGGTGAATTATTGATTGATTTATCGTGTCAGGGAGGGGCCCGTGGAAAGGCACCTGCTGCTTCCACAGTCCAGGGTGACCATGGACAATCACCTACTAGAAGTAGATCAGCAAGGGGTGACCATGGGAAGTCACCAGCCACAACACCGCATCAGGTAAGTGTTAGTTCTTAATAGTAACTAAATTTCATTACAATAACAATGTTTGAATGATGTTAAAAATATTTTTCTTAACTTTATTGTTTGATGAATTTAGTCCAGTGCACTTCGTTTGGGTGATGATGAGCTTGAGGATGAAATTCACTATTCCATAGACCCTATGGATACTATAAGAAGGCCCTAAAAATGGAAAACATAGATATGATCTCCTTCGATTGCATAAGGCCCATGACACAGGAGATCAGGGCAAGGATTGAAGAGCTGAAAGAACAATAAAATCCTATGGGGTAAGTGGCATCTTCACATATTTTCTTAAGCTATGACATCATTTCATATCTGATATTATTTTTTATATTTTTGAAACTGATCTGATAAAGTAAAGTTTTTTGTTTGTAGGATTTTTTACAACCCATGACTAGAGAAATTGTTGAGACAGGTATAGGTAGCAGTCATGCACCAATGCAACAACAACGCCGACAAAGCAATGTACCAATGAGGATTTTTGACATTTCTCCGATTGGCCTTGAATCCATTGATGAGGGAACCTATTTTGATCAGTATGACATGCTGAAGCATGATGAGATGGATCCTAGGACTCCACATGACTACGGAGATGAACCTACTATAGATGACTAGGAAACGTTTTTTGGAGCAACACGAGTTAAAAGCACTGGATCACTAGATCTAACCTTACTGGTGGATGATTCTTGTGTTCCAATCAAGATTCAAAAGATTGCAGGTATTTATTAATTAATTTATTCATTTTAATCATAATATTGAAATGGACATACGCTGAAATTATTATAAATTAATGGATTACATGTTTCTGCGGGAACAATGTTTTCTATAGGAATTTGAATGACAAAGCATTGGAGTTGTTTGGCTCCACTATTCACACATGGTGGAATAGCCAAGATAGCGCAAAGAGATATGTATTGATAGACCACATCGTAAACTTGTTCGGCAATACATTCAACAATAAAGTGGTTGCAAAGTTAGCTGGCGAGAACTTAAAATATACCAGGGCCCAATATAGGGATAAATTGCAACTTTACCTCAAGCATGAATGCCCATCCATGGCTCCATAGAAAGAGTTGAAGGCACTCATAGAGGATGCAAAGGAGAACTTGCTAAAAATACAAGGAAAACAACCACGGCCTGGAAAAGTAAGGTACAACACATATCATATTTTTAGAGAAATATGCTCATTTATTTTTTCTTTTTTGTTTAAGCAAGAATTCTGATATCTAACGTTTTTCATATTTTCAATATATAGGCTACCGGTCACCTCCAAAGAAACCAAGGCCATAGTGAAAAATCACAGGTAACATAGACTGGGCTAGGGTGGCTATAGAAAACTAAGAGTTGAAATCGTAAGAATTAAATGATTAACTATGGGGAATATTTATTTCAAAGTAGTGAACAATTATATGTTTTTAATAGAGGTAATTTTATATATGTTATGCATTGTAGGGAAATACATTCTAAGATGTTGCCACCAAGGAATACCTAAAGGTTGGTTTCAAGTATGGTTTTAAAAGTGTCATTGAATATCGGAAAAGCTTGGGGTAGACTCCAATCTGTCCAATGATAGAGATCCAGGTAAATAAAATGAATAAGGACATCATTGTAGTATACTATTAAAGTATATTCAGTTTTTATTATATCATCCATAACTAAATATTTATGTTTTCTTTTAAGCAACAATGCAACCGCAACACTGAATCCAACGGTACTCCGCACGTACCAGCTGGTGTTGGGGTGTGCATGTCCCATGATAGTGGGGAGCAGAGTGGCCATTCTAGTATGTGTGCTTTGGAAGTAGAAATATATACTATGATTATAGATATTTATTTCCTGACGTATAATTTTAAATTTTCTTCTTTCGATCGAAGACTGTGAAGCTCAGGAGGGTGAACCGCAAGAGGAATTAGCAAGTAGAGAAACAGTTAACACACTAGTTGTCACATCTACACAAATAGGTAAAGTGAAATATTTTAATTTTAATCAAAATGATGAACTATTAATTTAAATAATATTTCAACATATCGATATGCCCATTTTCGTTCTTGCAGTTCACGTCCCTTAAAACTGCCTCCACACCCTAGTCAACGACGTACAAGAAGCATGATACATGAGGGCATGAAAACACAAACACTAGCACGAAATGGATTTTTAAATAATACACCAAATGATGATGATAATATCCCAATTATCATCAGTTATTTCAATGCAAAAAAACAGAAATTAAAGAAAAAGTAGATGTATAAATTCATGACTTGTATTTGGATATATATCGATGTTGTTAGTCTAAAACAACGTTTATATGAATTACCTCATTATGCTTCAATGTTTTTATATTTTAATGTTTTTATGACTAGCCTAGTTATGCATGAATGTTCAAATGTTTTCTATGTAAACAACATCATTTATTGGGTATGGAGAATTGAGAGCAATATGAGGGGGGGAAGGGCCATATGAGCTTCCACCCTCACGTGGTTGGCCCTATTCATTAGGGAATATAAAACTGTTCTCAAAACAGAGATGAGCTCAATAAGGTATAAATACTCTTTTATTACTATGTATTAAAGATGGACGTAAATTTTTAAACGCATGTCTATTTCTTAAAAAAATGTTAATAAATTTAACATTTCATGATTCATTGATTTCTACAGGACTTTGTTGTAATATTCAAATGGCTGTTTATTTTATTATATATTATTTACTCATATGAAAATTCTATCATTTATTATTTATGCAGGTCTTGGTGATGGAAATGCATCTCGTGGAAAACTCTTATCAAGTTGTATTGGCGAATGGATCTAGCCAAAAGACAATGATAAGGTAAGGGTTTTGGCATGTTCTTTATCCTTAATGTGTTTTTCTTTATCCTTAAATTCAATTTCATTCTATTAATATACAAGAGATACAACCAATAGTAAATAACGACTTTTAGACTATCATCCAAACTAGGAGACAGCCTTCTATATAAAACACAAATGCTTCTTAGCAACGTAGAAAAATAGAAGAAAATTCACGTAGAAGAAATTAGGATTTTTTTCGGCCCTTCTTCCTATAATTTCGACATGATGAAACCCTAGGTTAAGAAATTTTAATTTTTTAAACCCTAATTTTTTATCTATCTTTCAAAACTAAATTTTCTAATATGTATACTTGTAAATACTATTCTTAGGTTATTTTTGTTTCTCTTAGGTTTTAGACTTAATTTTTGTTTTTTGTTTTTGTAACTTTTATTTTATCAAAAAATAAAGCTCTAAAAAAAGAATTTCTGTGTAAAACCCTAAAAACGCAGATCTGCTTCTCCCACAATCTAAGCCCTCTCCTTTATCAAACATAGGTCTGCAGTATGTATTACAGACCTCGTATGCCCTAGCTACCTTCTCTACACACTCAAAACAGAAAACAAGTTAGTATTTCAAACTATTTAGATGGTGGTGTATTTTGTATAAATATATCTTATTGATTTGATTAGTTTTCTGCCCTATTCGCATTAGTTTTCTCGGTAAATGTAAGTCTAATTTTTTACTAATATCTGGAACCTTACATCTCTGAATGCATAGTGATATAATTTTGACATTATTTTAATGAGTATTGTTTTGGATTTTCTTAGTACTGATTATTGCTATTAAGAGATGGGTGATGGTAAGGGACTTGATGATTTTATATTTCAGAGCTTACATACAGGATCAAGTGAATGATAATAACACTATGGTTATCTTGGAACTAAATTTTCATTAAGTTAGTACTTTATATCTATGCTATCACATACACAAATCTGGAAATCATATCTAAATGGCACTTTAAATGATTTACATTGGTTATTGGTTGCACTATTTTACACGTTATGATTACTGTGATGATAAAATTTCAGTTGTTGCATGGAACATATGTGGACCATAAATTCATATGTCTAGATCTTCAAAGGTAGCATATAAAGTGATGTTATTACATGAGGAGTGTCTCCAAGGAAGTTATGATATGGTTTCTAAACTAAAAATTGCATGCTCAATTGTGCAACCTGCTTCTTGGTTCCAAAAGGTAATTTATGATGAGTTTTTTCCTACATGAGATCAATCCTAGTAATAGAATAGAAATAAGTTGTCAATTTTTTGTTGACTAACATGTCTCTTTCCCATCATGTGCTTAAGGGACTGTTTTTATCTTATGGCCATATTTGATACTAACTTGACCAATTTTGGCCATGCTTAAGGTGGTTGCATAAGAAGGATAAACTTTTCATATTCACCTCTTCCAATAATGACCAACATTAAAAAACCTTACCACCAATTGGCACTACAAATATCCTACACATATTTTCTAAATGAACAACTACTCTTTTTCCCTAGGGGTTGAGTTATTTTTTTATTATTTATTTATTTTTCAATAAACATGAATTCAATGCACCATATTTTTTTGTAGTATGATGAATTATCACTAGTACCTCTTCACACATAGTAGAGCAAGTGATGATATTTTACGAGGAGTGTCTCCAAGGAAATTTTGATATGGTTTCTAAACTACAAATTGCATGATCAACTTTGCAACCTGCTTCTAATAAATTCCAAAAGGTGATCTATGATGAATTTTTTGTACGCATAGTAAAAGAATAGAAATAAGTTGTCAATTTTTTGTTGATGAACATTTCTCTTTCCTATCATGTGCTCAAGGGACTTTTTTTTTCTTTCGGGCATATTTGGTACTAAATTTGACCGATTTTGGCCTTGCTTGAGGTGGTTGCATAAGAAGGATAAGTTTTTCATTTTCATCTCTTCCAAATATTGCAGGATTGACCTTCTTTGGATTCATTTACACCTGCGGGTTTCCTCAGTATTCAAATCTCGGGCTCCCTTCATATTCAAAACATGGGCTTCCTTTACTTCTAACTTGTGGGCTTCTTTAAGCTTCTACGAGTATCTACAGGCCTCTGCGGGATTCTTCCACGCTCTATGGGAATCCTTCCAAGCCCTTGTGGGATCCTTAATCCATAGTGGTATTAACCTGATTTCGAATCACAATAA
Source organism: Pseudotsuga menziesii (assembly GCA_001517045.1). NCBI lineage: Eukaryota > Viridiplantae > Streptophyta > Pinopsida > Pinales > Pinaceae > Pseudotsuga > Pseudotsuga menziesii. The sequence goes on from LPNX010509846.1 coordinate 176,337, forward strand.
GTTGATCTGAGCCTAATGGTGCCTACGTCTTTTATCGATGGTATTTTTATAGATGTACCCCCTACCTTATCATAGAAATCAGCTCTCAGTGGTGCCTAGAATATCATTTAGTTAATGTTTATACATTCCCTGTGGTGGTTACAATGTATTCTATCAATGGTATTTTTATAGACGTACCCTCCTACATTATCACAGAATCCGCTCTAAGAGGTGCCACTTTAGCCTCTAATTATGTATTTTAGCCAATTATTATGAATTTGTGCATCCTAATCTGAAAACAGTTTTTGAGGCAATAATTAGGGTGCTTAGGGGCACTTTGGGTACTTTTAGGCACTTTTAAATCATTATGCCTTATTTTTTAGAGTCAGTTAACACTTTTTGACCTCCCCCCTGAACTTCCCAGTTTTTTTCCTTTTACTTCAATATGTTTTTTCCCATATCCTACTTTCCCCATATACTTCTTTTCTATAAAGCACCTTTCATGTGTTATATTTTATCCATTTCTTTGTCTTTAAAATATAGTATGTGATTGTTCACACGCACTTATTGATGATCCAAAACCTTGGAAAGCAAGGTGCCTTTCCATGATTTTTAAATTTTTTTTTTAAACCTCCAGGTTTCATCTCAATATCGTCCAACTTTTGTCGTGGGTACTGCAAAACCATTGAAACCCGAGGTGGCTTTCTAGGAATATTGCCACTGTAGAGACACGGTTTCATGGAACAATTACTGTTCAACTTGCATATTTCGTCGAAAGTGTTTGGTTTTCCACGGTTTTGCATGGATTAAATTTCTATTCAAATTCCATAATTTGTCGATAGAGTGACCAACTTTCGTCGAATAGGTTCTATGTTTTTACATGGAAACTAAATTTTGTCTAGTAGTTGTTTGCCATATTTTCGTCATTCTAGGGACAACAAAATGGTTGATAGAGTGATGAATGCGTGGAATAATTTTTTGTTCAAATTCCAGAATTCGTCGATAGAGAGACAAATGATCATCGAACATTTTCCATGGTTTGTCATGGAAACTAGATTTTGTGTAGCATTTTTTTCCCATATTGTTTTTGTTATAGGGATGAAAACTATGTCGATAGAGTGACAAAACGTAGAAAATTAATTCTAAAAAATAAATTCCAAGGCCACTGTATAGAATACGCATGGTGGCCATTTTTCGTCTCTATATCGAAGGCTTATAAAGTTTGTTGATATATCCATGCAATAAGTTCCATGAAACATTGTGACCGTTATTGTCGGAAGTGAGACGACAAAACGTGGGAATAGCAATGAAAAACCGTCGCAATTTTGATATTATGTATTACTAAATTTTGTTTAATTTGTTTATGCATAAATTAAATGGTCGTTTATCATAGTATTGCGACTTGTGTTTGTGAACCCACAAGGTCATATCATGAACTCTGTTTTAAAATGGTAGCGTTCTTTAATTATTTGAATGGTTTCCTTGGTTAATTTATAAGTAATAGTTATGAGAGGCCTTGACAGATTCGTGCCTATGATTATGGTATAGTTTAATTAGGACTGTGGGTTTTAGAGGTGAACAGAGATGTGAATATTTGGACGAAAAGGATGGTCACGATACTTCTTGCTCATTTATTTATGATGTTGTTATTTAATGGAATGATTGACTATTTAGTTTGTATTTAATCAAACAAACCTTGAAAGGTCTTAATGATTTATTTATCTTGGATTTAAATGTAGAGATAGCTTTCAGATTTGTTTATGTATGATGTCTTCATCTGTTTATATATATATATATATATATATATATAATGGTTCAGTTTGTAGATAGTACCTTAGGTTATCTACTTTGTAAGTTTATGGATTTAAATCTGGTTTCTAAGATTAATCTATTTTAATCTATAGCATGTCTCTACTGACAAATGGAATATGTCAGTAGACTATATAAAGACTAAGTGAACAATAATAGCAAGTCTAAAATAAACTAGTTTGTACATAACCCAAATTTATCAATAATACTACTTACAGAAATTAAACTAGGGTGTAGAACCCTTGATGAACATTAGTAAATAAATTGTACTTGCTGAAATAAATCAATACATAAACCCTGGATAACCTAATTTAGGAAACCACTTACATCCTAGGGTTAATACTTTAGGATGCAAACCCTTGCAGTTTTAAACAGAGAAACATATGCATTGGGTTAGAAAATCCAAAGTCATAATTTACATAACATAGCTAGCATTTATTCTAGGAAGTAGAGTAGACAGTCTAGGGATTCATACTTGTAAAATTGAAGCTGTGTTAATGGCTGAACCTGCACACTTTAATAACCAAAATTAACAATTTAAGACAGATCTGACCTCTGTTTTGATGACCAAATCACTTGGGAACCAACACGTTCAGCCAAAACATGACCCGAAACCATTCCTGGTTTTAATCTAGATCCCCCTGAGCTAGACTCCAACATGCAAGTAGCTTAGATCTCCTAAGGTAGGGTTTCCTAACTGGTATATTAGATTTAGATAAGCTCTCCTTTTTCCTTCCAAGAAAGTGTTCTCCAACAATTATTTCAGAGCAAACATGCAGAAAAATGACTCCTCTAATGATAGATCAGAACCCCAAGCCTTTCCTTGGCTTGAGTCATTATAGATATACTTTTCAGTCAAAGGGATAGTTAAATCAAGAAACCTTGGTTTCTTGATTTAACCCTTTTAAATTACTTTGGTTAATTATTAATATTTTAACTCAGGAACTTTTTTCTAGTTCCTAGTGATGGAGCTTCTTCTTCTTTCTTTCATTTATTTATACTATTAATATATTTAATTCTTTATACATAGCATGTATAAAGTACATAATAATATAACATTTTGTTAACAATGTCTTTGGGCATCATATACCATGATCCCTAGACTTAATGACACTTCTTCATTAAGTTCAAGTAGGTAGAGGGTTTAGGTCTACTAGGATAGGAAACTCTAAACATCCTTGCATGTTGGATTTCCCTTGTATAACCTGGTAGCTCTTATGTACTTTGATGAGAATACAAAAATTCAAAATTTCATTTAACCACTTATAAATAAGTATGATGAGATCAATATTTTTCTCGAGTCATTTTCACTCAGAAGTTATTAAATTCTTTTCAGTAACCCCTAGCATTTACTATAGCTCATACTCAACGTTTTAACAAGAAGTTACAATTCAGTGCAAGTCCATAGCTCCTTTCTCAACACTAATACTAGGATGTAATTGTACGATACACCTAAGGATACAATGGCCAAGGATCCTATGCTCCAGAGATTATACTCAACATCAACATGGAAGGCTCTAGGGATTATGCCCCACACTTCCAATTATCTTTTCATGTGTTCCAGAGCTTCTCGTTCAATCACAAAGGTAAGCACTCATGTGCTCCAGAGCTTCTCGATCAACACAAATCATCAATCACTCAAGTGCTCAAGAGATTCATGCTCAACACAAATCATCAATCACTCAAGTGCTCCAGAGCTTTCCTCTCAACACAAATCATCAATCACTCAAGTGCTCCAGAGCTTCCCACTCAACACAAATCATCAATCACTCAAGTGCTCCAGAGCTTCCCGCTCAACACAAAACATCAATCACTCCAATGCTCATCAATAATTGACTTACGCCCAATATATAAAACAAACCATCATGTTCATATGCAGTGGGGTCTTTGACCCAATATAAAAATAAAACATAAAGATAATAATCATAATCAGTAAGCACATACCTATAAGTGTTAGTTCCAAAATTAGGGATATTACAACCACTTTTATTATCACGTGATAAGAGACCAAAAATTAGCCACCAAAGCTGCCATTTGGTCATTTATATGCAAATTTTGGTTGTTTTTTTGTTGCTTATCTCTCATTTTTTGGTCACTAATTTAATATTTTTTAACCAATATTGTAATATCATTAGGGCATGAAGGAATCAAACCACCAATCTTCTCATTGTAAGGAGAGCACTCTTCTATTGAGTTAGCACCTTTTAATAATTTGCGAACCTAACTTACAAAGACCTCTATAATAGTAAAAAATATCAGGACATGCCTTTGAATATCTAATGGTTGCAAAATAAACGAATATAGTTCAAATAGGGATATACGAGCTCCATGCTAGTGATAATAAATTTTAGACATTTTTCTATTTATATTTCACTCTCAAACTTATTTATACATATCTCTTATAAATTTGTTTACAAGCTTGCAATTTTTTTATCATACTTCATTGCTCATTGTGCCAAAAGTAGCGAGGTCCTCTACAACCCAATAAAGGGGAGATTTTGTCATGTAACGTAGTTTTTGTACCCCCCAAAAAAATAAAAAAAGGACCATGTTGAATCATAAAATAATAAAATAAAACTAAATAAAAAGTAATTAAAAATTCATGTCTCATAAAATAAAAATTCAAAACCAAATAAAAAGTTATTTAAAAAGAGATCAAATTTTTTGAGGTGTAATTTAAGATTTTAAAAAATACACATAGAAAAATTGTATCCCTCTTAGTGCTTCATAGATATCGGTTTAAGATGGATATATAGTGATTAAATCCACATAGCATACATATAAAAGAAAATTATTGCTTAATTAAAACAAGAAGAAATTCACATCTACTTTTAACACATACCAATTATTTTCAAACTATGAGCAAACTACTAGGAATTTTCACTTCCAAGAGAATAAACCTAACATGGGGTCAATGTCAACAACTTAATTAAAACAAGAATAAATTCACCTCTACTTTTAACACATACCAATTATTTTCCAACTATGAGCAAACTACTAGGAATTTTCACTTCCAAGAGAATAAACCTAACATAGGGTCAATCTCAATAACTCAAAGAACAATGCATAGAGAAAGATAACGCTGCCATTGCTTATTACTAAAAGAGAAAAAATTTAAGATATAGACCTAGTCTTAAAAAGAAATGCAATCTTTTTAGAATAAGAGAAGAATTACATTTTGTACTATATCAAATTACTCCTAATGCTACAATTATTAAATTGAATTCATAAACATTTTACTATATAAAATTCTTCATGTTGTTCAAATAATAATATTGAATTGATGAACTTATAGTTGATGAAAAATTCAAAATCAAAATAGTATTCTCATTGGTGCTTTCACGGGTGGAAATATTTACAACTGAAGGAAACACCATGTGAAAAAATGTAGAAATTACTCAAATGCAGAGTAATTTCTGCATTTAAGTAATTTCTACACAAACCCCATGTGAAAAAATGCAGAGTAATTTATGCATTTTTTCACATGGTGTTTCCTTCGGTTGTAAAAAATAGTATTCATTTAAGATCAAAACGGATCGCATAGTTTTTGTTCAAATAGAATGCAATACCAATATCGTCTAGGTCCCTTCCTATCCAAACATAGATCTAAATTTTTTAGCAGTAAGAACCTTACCATTGTCACCTATCATACCAAAACACATAACACATTAGAAATGTCGAAAAGCCTTATATTTTCTTAATTACAACTTCCAAACATGTGTATGTATGAAACTGTGCACATGCATCTTATAGTAGATAGATTTGAAATGCTTTGATCATAAGAAATATTTCTGGTGACAACTTCTATAAGATAAAAGATTGTCACCATAAGAAACTCTATGCGAGAAAATAAAACTTATTATATAATGTATTATAAATAACCACGTATGCATTAGATTAAATATGCTTCCTAGTAGTTGATACTTTATAAACAAGCTGATTAAAGTTTATTGAAAAGGTTGAAAAGGAATTTATAAATATGATCTTGTGTACTGAGCATAATATCCTATGCATGTAGGGATTACTCCAGTTAATGAAGCTATTATCGATCCTTGTGCCACCATTGCTCAGTCAACTAGACCTAGTTTCAAGGGTTTTGTCTCCACTAACCTGTATCCCATACCAATTATAACTACAATTTATGAACCTACTAAAGATACTAGATATGATAGTGTTGTTTTAAATTTTGTGAATTCCAATTCGTTTCCAAATAAGTGTTGGGCAACCGAATCTGATGTTGAGGTTATTAATAACCTACTTTCCCATACTATTTATGGTCTTGTGGATACCGAAATGGAGATGAGTCTCATGGAGGAGTATAGGGGTTTGTGTGTGAGTTTAAAGAGTAGGGTTATACAGGATTTGGCCCCTTCCTATAATTTTCCAGGAATCATTTACAAGATTATGTGGATAAACAATCAAATAAAATAAAGTCCACCCTATCAAACCATTCAATTTCAAGGTGTTCCTATCAAGAGGAAGTGGAACAAAAGGATTCCAAAGAAGAATGGACTTATTTCTCATGGTTTGAGTGAGGAATTTAGTCCTGGTTACATTCCTATTTCTGTTAGGATGAAGGATACATATTCAAACTTACATCTTACTGATATCACTAGTGACTTTCGGTCCCTTGGAAAAAATGATCCCTTGACCAGGGTTTCTTCATGATCATTACAACCCATAACATCAGAGGTATTGGATGCCCTAAACAATTATTGGCTCTTAAAAGATTTTTTGGTTTAATTAGGTCAGACATTGTATTAATCTAGGAGGCTATGAGCATGGGGTTGAAGGATTATGAATTTTTTAAATATCTTTCCTGCTCACAAGGTTAGCATTGTAAATTTTGTGGGATTATCTAGGGGATTGTTTCCTGCATGGAACCCTATTTTGGCTTATCTCAAACCCTATATGAGTTCTGCAAGGTTACTTCTTGAAGGAAAACTCAAAGGGATGGGCGTTCCTATAAGGATATTGAATTTTTATGCTCCATACACTAGCTGTGAAGTTTTTTGGGAGAAAGTGGATATCAATGGTATACTAAGTGACCCCTACTTAATATTTTGTGGAGATTTAAACTTAACTCTCTATTCTAGTGCGTTTTTGGGAGGATCCTCCCAAATGGATAAAAAGGAAAGCTTATTAAAACAATTCTTTATGAATTCAAACCTGATGGATGTTATCCATACTAAACTTACTCCAACTTGGAGGAATTGGAGGGTCAGGAATGATGGGGTGAGAAAGAGACTTTAAAGGTTTATGTAGTAAAGGTTTTGGCTTAAATATTAGGGAGATATAAATTGTGGATTGTAAATTATAATATTTTTTATCATTGCCCTATGTGTCTACAATTTGAACTAGATCTTGCTAAGAAAAAATTTCCTTTCAATTTCAACCATGGTTGATTGCAATAACAAGATTTTATCACATTGGTTAGGAATTCCTAGGAAATATTTGGAAACCTAGAGCGAGAGACTATTATGCAAAAGATAATGAGGAAATTATATGCTCTTAAGAGAATAGTGATACATTAGGAAAGAGATCAAAATAAAATACTTACTCAAGAAATTATATATGTTGAATAAAATATTGGTAGTATCTATAATTTAAATCTAGATGGGGTCTTTTTCAAGGATGAAAAGAACCTTTTGGGCAAGCTTAAAATTAGAAAATCATGCATTCTCAAGATTTATGAGGAATCTTTGATATTCAAAATTCATCTATATGACTCTCTGAAGGGGACAACAATACAAATTGTTTTCACAAATATATCAATCATAGTAGAAACTATTGTTATCGGATAAACCTACTCAATCAGAATCAAGCCAGATCTCCATAGTCCAAGTGGATCTAGAACAAATCGAATACATAATACAATCTAATTTCCTATATCAAATATAAATGCAAAGCAATAGATAGATCAATTGCCTGTAATATGCAAATCCTCTTCTCTCTTTGTTGATCCAAGATCCAGAGCCTTCAGATATACAGCTACAAAACCCTGTCAAGCAAGTGGAAACAAGAAAACAGTATATGTGTATCCAAATATATAATTTATCTAAGCTAACAGTTAAGGAAGAAATATCTAAAAATTATTAGCACAATAACATTTATGGAAAGAGATTTGCATTAATGTAATCAAGGAGATACATAGAATTACAATGAGAAAGAACATCACAATCTAGCCTTACATTTCAATATTCCATCCAATAATCCAAGCCAAATCCTCCAAAGGATGATAGGGATCACCTAGAAATTCCACCAGCATAAGAGTGCCATATTACTTCCTCCCTTCCAAATGGAGAGAGGGTTTAATTTATAAGGCTAAAGGGATAGAGTAGTTTGAGTATTAGGAGGAGGAGTCTAAGGGATCTTCCCTATAGGTTAGGAACCGAATGCTACCTCACCTAGATAATAGGAATAGAGCTCCACCTCATCCACCTTCGAGAAGGGTCTCGAAGCTCCATTTTTTTCCCTCTAAACACGACCGATGGACTTTCCATGAAGGGAAAAAGCATCATCAGGGCTCCTAGCAATGGGAGATAGAGCGTCGACATCGATGCACCTAGTATGAAGGGGAAAAGTTCCTTTGGCATACCTAACATGAAGGAAAAAAGTGCTGACCTTCCTAGAGAGGGAAAAAATCCATAAAAAAACTTCAACATCAATCCAGGTTAGCAAAGAGAAATTTGGGGATTAGGCAAAGGGTTAACACATGGATCAAGAGTGTAAGATATCGGTGTAACAACTATAATGCTATTTGGGATATCAAGAATGTCAAGGAAATTGGGTAAATGGCCATCTAGAATTGGAAAAGGTGGTATCGAAAAACTTTACAACCCATTTTAAGGATCCTAGAACCTCTATTATTGCTTCATAAATGTAGGGGATGAGACAATATCCTACCTTCTTTTTAAAAGAGGAGATTAGTTGATTGGTAGATTTGTTCCATTATAAGAGATTGAAGATGTCTTGAATAATTTTTCTAGATCCAAAAGTCTAGGCCCTAATGGTTGGATGTTGGAAATATTTTTAGAGTTCTTTGATTTGATAGGTGGTGAAATATTGGAGATGGTAGAAATATCCAAAACAAAGGCTTTGTTACAGGTACATTAAACTCAACATTTATTACTTTGATTCCAAAAAGAGGGGATTCCTATAAATTTTCAAGACTTTAGACTAATTTCATTGTGCAATTTGGTATATAATATTACTACTAAAATTATTTTCAGTAGACTCAAATCCAAATTAGTAGAGATGGTGACTAAAGAATAGTTTATCTTCCTATCCAATAGACAAATCCTAGATGTTCTTGTAGTTCCTCAAGAATGTCTCCACTCCATAAAGACTAAGAAATTTGATGGTTTAATATTGAATATGGACCTTGTGAAGACATATAATAGGTTGGATTGAGTTTTCTTAATATTGGTGTTTCTTCAAATTGGTCTTCCACATGCAACAACGGATTGGATTATGGCATGTGTGATATCTACTTGTTTATTTGTACTTACTAATGGAACCCCTACTAGTTTCTTTAAGAGTAGTAGAGGATTGATACAAGGGTGCCCCTTATCCCATTTATTCTATCTTCTTATGGTGGAAGGTCTAAGTATAATGACGAGAAATGCCAAAAGGGAGGGCATAATTGTTGGGGTAAAGATTACTAATACAAAGTTAATCAAACATGAACTTTTTTTATGATGTATTAATTTTTGAAAATTGTACTATTGAGGATTGGCAAGCACATTCATATATAATTAAATTATATAATGAGGATCTAGGTATGGAAGTCAGTCCCATTAAGTCTATTTTTTTTATGAGTGGTGTTGCAAATGAGGTGTTTACACTTATATAGAATGTGTTCTCCTTCAAATTGATCCTATTGATATTATATTCAAATATATTGGATATCACTTAAAAGAAAATAATTATTTAGCTATATATTGGCACTAGCTTGTCAAAAATATGGAGAATAAGATTGTTCATTAGTGTTTTGAACCCAAAATCCGACGACAGAATCTGACGACATTTGATGTATCGTACGAATGTGTCAGACAGTAATCATGAAAATTACTAATCATTTTAAATTATTTTAGCACTGTTGAATTTCCGACACTAGGGCGTAGGATTTTTGAAACTAGGGCTATGTCGTCAAATTTTCGACACTAGGGCGTAGGATATTCAACGACAAAACAAAAAATAAATAAAAACAAAATACAAAACCACAGTCGTCTAGACAAAATATTTCCCCACGAAACAAAGAACCCAATCAATAATTTCACAGTGGAGCCGACACAATATACCTCCACATCCAGAGGTCATGCAGAGAAGGTGTTGTCGGAGGTCAAGTGTGTTTACGCAGAGGAGGGTTTGCATCGGTGAGGGTTTACAAAGGCATAGGAGGGTTTGGTTTGAAACAATCATTCAGGTCCCTCTATAATGAACTCCCTCATCTAAATTGGTTTGAAACAATCATTCGGGTCCCTCTACAACCAACCATTTTAGTAGTGGATTTGTAAGATATTTTAGTGCGTTTTTACTTATCAGGGTAGTCCTTTAAGACCTGTTATGGATGAATTTCAAGTGGGATGCTCTCAGAATGGTGGACATGGTACCTTCTCTACAAAAACTGAGAGTTTGATAGATTTTGCATGGTTTAATCACAGGTTCACTATTCCTATTAGCTTCCCACAAAACCAAATTGTACATGATATAATAGCAGCAACTCTCACAGCTTTAGTAGCTCTTGCCTGCCTCCACTTTTGGGATGAGATGGCTAAGTAAGATGTATTTGATCAGGTATTTTGTTGTAATCATTTCTCTTTCCTCACCAAATCAATGTCTTGTCTTTTTTTTATTTTATTGTTCCTTTGTGTCTATGGAAAACGAACTTGTGACCCCTCACTAAGACGTGACTTTCAAAGAACTGAGTAGACTATGTTGACTGAATTTTGAAGAAATCAACAATTCACTAAATTACTCGTTGTTCATATATTGTACAAGAGTTTACTTGAAAATAAATTCCATAATACACTCACTTGGGGTTTCTAGAATGAGGAACTAGCAATACAACAATGTTCCTGGTAAGAAACCCGCCCTGATTTCCAAATTGCATTTCTAATTTCCTTTCATTTATACTTTGGTGGAAACATTATTTTTATCTCCTCTCAAATTGAATCAACTTATGATTCATTTTTTTACATTAAGTCACCAATATGGGCACATGGCCTCTCCAACCCTTTTTGAATAAACAATTAGGAATTCCAATTTTATTTATAAAATACCCAGTTGAGATGTCATGGAGGAAAGTATCCATATCATATGGTCTTGGAACCCCCATTTTGATTCCAAAAACATTTTTTACGAGACCAAATCCCATGATTTGGGTATTTTTATGAAAATGTAGATTCCCTTGGGGTGTTTTTTTGTCCATGTGTATGGGTCTGATTTCATTTTTGGTAGCTTTTGAAATGTTGAAATGAACTTAGAGAAGGAAGGGTTGTAGGTGGCTATCTACTAATTGTTTGACAAAAGTCCTCAACCAATTAATTGTCCACTAAGTGTTTGACAAAATTCCTAAACAAAAATTTCCATATCTCCCTCATTCGGATTTTGAGGCCAGAAAAAATATACAGGGTTCGACTCAAAGATTCAACAAATAAATTTGCAGAAATCCTAGTAACCCTCTTTTTGGGTCCATAATCCAACTAGCAAAGTGTGTTAATTGCGCCCCTTCCGGGTTTATTTTTTTTACTTTGAAAGAGACCCATTTGATCTAGAGAATTGAATATTAGTACTATACAGTTTCTTTAGATTTTCACCCATAAATTTTAAATAATGACCTTTTTTTTTCAACTCCCTTAGAAAAACCTTTATTGTTTACCTTCTGGAGGCCAAATCTCACTCAATTTTAGCTCGATTTTCACCAAACAAAAGGCAATGCGTTAATTATACTTGTAATTTATTTATAATGAACTTAGGAAATTTTAGTTTTAGATAATTTGTGAAAGGTATATTAGACATAACAACTTTCATGCCAAGAGGCATTTTGCCCATTTTGAACCTAGTTTGATACCAATTTTTATAAATGATTGGGGGTACACTCGTAAGAACAACTTTACCTCTGAGGCGTAGATGAATGTCCCTATGCAAGTTCCCTTACTTGAACCACCTTGGAAGCCACTGATAGCAGTTTTGTGGCCTTTCAGCTCCATAGTTTGTACCATCCAACTGATGATTAGCCATCACAAGTGCCATGGATGGAACATATCCCAAATCAAATGATGACATGGAACTCCAAAGTTTATCTTCAAAGGATTTTTTCAAATCCATTTCTTTTTCTCGAGTTGTAACTTTTTGAGAAAATAATATTAATTTTTTCATATAGGGAAAAAACATATTTTTGAAGGAAGTTAAAAGTGATTTGACTTAGACAAATGGCCACTTCTTCAAAAGTGACAAGTATCTTGTAAATCGTCAAGTCTCTTTTAACCGAAGGGATTGCACCTAACCCTAACCTCTCAAATCTCTTTATATATGAAGAGGGTCCTTTGTAATAGTTAACATTTATTAAACAAGGAATATAAGCTCTACTAGTAATTTTTTAGAGTTTTTAGTGCTATAATCACTTGTCGACATTCATCTATTGAGATTTTGCATATACTTGTTAAGGTTTGAGGGGTAGTAGTAGTATTTGTTTATGTTGGTTAGCTATGGTGCTTGTATTGTTTTCTTGGGTTTAATATGTTGGTTTTAAATTTTCTTTACTAATAGTTATTGTTTATCATATATATTGGCTTTTGTGCAAGTTTTCTGAAGAATAGTACTTGTTTGTTTAGTTATCCATGTTTTCTTAAATAATTTTGATTTGGATTTATACTGGTATGGAAAAGATGAAAATACTATTCTCATAATATAGTTTAAAATCTGAACTTCTCTTCCCATGAATTTCCCTCTCACTCTCTACATGAGGTGAGGGTCAATGTTACTGCATTGCATTGTAGTTGCGTCCCTTCCCATGTTTAATCTTCCAGCTGTTGCTTTTCTTATATTTTGACAAATTTGCTCCTCAAAACCAATCCCTATATAGGAATTATATCTCTTACCTCTCATTAAAGGGTGGAAAGATTAAAAACATTTCTTATAACTTATGTTGGTGGGGCTATAAGGTTGGAGGATTCCATGAATATCCTAAAACATGCTCACAATTGTCCATCACATGCTCCACCAGTATTTTACTGTTGCCTTTAACCCCCAACAGTAGCAAAATTTCCTACCGCATTAACAAGAATAGTTTCACCCCTCTTCAAGAGTGAACAAGGATCCCTTTACTAAGCTAGTAACTCCATTGAAACGTCACTGATTATTCCTCACAAAAATTATTCAAACATTTACCTGCATCCTTTAAGCATTTCCTAATGCTACTACAAGCATAGATGCGATAAAATATACAATGGATAGATGAAATTAAGAGTGTGATTCTAGGGTTATTTTGGTTCGCTATCTTCTTCTTGTGGTTATATAATCGTCAACTCCATGCCTTCAAATAGTTGGTAAACGGTAGCATGTATAACTCCATGTCTTCAAATAATTGGTTGTGTATAACCTTCTTTATGTACCATAGAGCCGAGCCTACAGAAGTCCGTTGGTTAGAAGCCGTTCATTGGGAGTGTTTGAGGAGATTGTTAATTGTAGTTCTTAGGTAAAAACACTTTTCCTCTAACACTTGAATTTTCCTCTTCCAATGCATTAAGATATCCAACACCTCAGTGTTTTATGAATTGTGTTGGTGACCCTAGTTGTGCCTTGAACTTGTTAATGAGAATATGGAAGTCTTGTTGGTGTTTATGTATTCCTCATGTTGCTTGAAAATTCTCTTCAAAACTTAAATATAATTTTGACATTTCAATGATATTTTTTGCAATCGACATTTACATGACACCTTGGGAAATCCATTGCAACTTGGGATGCTCAGAATCACCCAATAAAAGCAGAGAGGGGAGCTGAGTTGAAGTAGGTGCAGAGCCAATTGAACACGAGCACAAGAGGATATTTAATTTCTAAATGCAATTAGATAATCTTGATTTCCTTATTTGTAGAACAAGTGCAATGAGATGACACTAAAGATTCCCCTAATTATGCCTCGATCAGAATAAACTAAGTATATGATAGAGAGAGAACTAAATCCAAAACCATGCACTAAATACACCCTTCTCCTAGTTGAAAATGCAAGTAGATAATCTTGATTTCCTTATTTGTAGAACAAGTTCAATGAGATGACACTAAGCATTCCCCTAATTATGCCTCGATCGGAATAAACTAAGTATACGATAGAGAGAGAACTAAATCCAAAACCATGCACTAAATACACCCTTCTCCTAGTTGAAAACGCAAGCATGGAACAAAGAAGCTATAACACTTACCTAGGCACAAAAACAACAAGAACCATCACTAGAGAAACTCTTCTATAATGATAAAAATGCTCTTGCATATCACTTTGAACTGTGGAGTTGATAGGAACTAGGAAACCATACTTTATAAGACCTTGGAGCTGACCCAACATTGAGACCTATACCTTAGATAACAATCAAGAATGCCAATTGATTAAGTTCCCCAATATACCACATGCAACCCAAATCTTTTCACAATAGAGTTTTTGACAATGAGACTTATGATTAGAGGGCATGAATGAAGGTTGACACAACCTGTACTTATCCTTAATTCCCATGATTTTTCCATTGGCTAATGCCTTGAATGCTTTCAATTCTTCGAGGGGCATGTCTTGAGAAATAATTTGTAATTTGATATGAATTTTCTGTATATACACCTAGGGGATTAGATGATAATAAACTAACCAATTTTTCCATGAATCCTTCATTAAAACCCCTTTCTTTGAGCACGTGATATCCTGCCCCCAAATCTTCCAGTACCAATGGAAAACACTATGAACCATTTCACCTCATCAAGACATGTTCTAAACATGATATATCCTTCTAAATGCGTACTTCATCCTTTGTGAAATCTCCCTGCCCCCATGAAAATGGAATGTATGTGAAGGTGCACCATTGAGCCAATCATTATTGTACTATTTGGGATTCACCGAGTGATCCCAACAATGCAAAGGTGTGCAATTCTTATGGTGGTTAGGAAATATCTGCTGATGTCTCATACTCAGGGTATTCATTTTGTAAAATAACGGTCCTCATAGATGCAATCATGGAATCCCACTTATGAACATCTCCTAAGATGGGCTAGTTTGTGTCTACAAACCACAACAAAGAAATGGTAGGGCCAATGATCTTAATGGGTAATACTTACCCTCTCCCACCAACCATTATCGAGTTTCTCCAAAAATTCCAAATATCTGAAATAACCATGGCCCCAAGAGGGGTCTTGACCTCTCTCAACCTCTTTCTTTAGGATGATGAATGAGGAGGAAAACCTAGTATATGCACTCTTCAACAATGATAGATGTGTGTACTCTTTATCAATTGTGAAGGAATTGGTGTGGGCATTCATTGGACATTAATAAAATTATCTTATTTATCTTATAAAAAATTGCGAATCTAGTATGCATCATTAGTGAGACTTCTCGTTCATGTCACATTAGAGCAATAGATTTAATAGCTAAATTCAAAGAATGAAGAATGTAAAATGTCTGAAATATCTATGGATATTTAGCTTCCACAAGCATGTGAACAACCATGCCACAGGCTTGCAAACAGGTATATTATCTATGGAAATTATTTATAGATTCTGAAGGCATTGGTGATCATTCGTTGGATATTAATAAAATTTTATTATTTTATCTTATAAAAAATTATGAATATAGTATGGATCATTAGTGAGACTTCCCATTCATGTCACATTTAGGGCAATAGATTTAAGAGCTAAATTCAAAGAATGAAGAATGTGAAGTGTCTGCAATATCTATGGATATTTAGCTTCCACATGCATGCAAATAGGTATATTATCTGTGATAGTTTGCATAGAAAAGTCAACACCTACATCTTCAATAAGTTTAATGAACAACTCAGCCATATATTGTGCATCCCTGTATTTTCTAAAACTACCCATTTTCTTTCAAGAAGACTGTTGCATTCAGGTAAGACACCCTGAAATTGACGAGTGTAGGGCGTGCGGCATATGTATATGCATAAAAAATGATACTGACACTCGATGATGGTCATGATGATTTATTAGGTTTAAGGATTTTTAGTCAGCTTCTTCTTTTCCTTAACCGACAATGTGGTTATAACCTTCTTTAAATTGGGATGCAAATATCTGATTGGAGTCTGTTTAACTAGAGCATGATAGATTTTAATAAACAAATGGGACCATGCAACATTAAATGAATGAAGTTGATAGAAAAAGAACCCATTGATAATATAAATCTCCTCTTGTTTCTTTTGTTGAAATATTTTTTCCATTCGACCGCTACTTGAAGTTGGCCTCTTTCTTTGTGGTTGAATTGTAGTTATGCTCCCAAATATGCTAGATCGCTTCCCCAATAATTGAAGAGGATTCTCATTTTTTTGTTTCCTACTTGCTGCTGCCACCTTCCCTGAGACAATTGTACCATTTCTTTGCATTTCCTTTTGTTTGGTAGCACTCACCCTTTTACATGGTTGAAGTCCACATTTAGTGCTTGAAAGATGGCCCTCAACTTGGAAGTAGGTGCTCTTATATGTAGTGTTGCACAAAGACCATTCCCTACCCCAACAAGATTTGTGTTAGGCCCTTGTTTTCCTAGGCCTATAGTGGATATTTTTTTTCTTGAGGTTTTTGTCTTGCTAAAGCAGGGTTATTTTCAGCATTGAAAGCTGCATGCAATTGCACTTACAGGAGTACAGAAATAGCACTAGCATAAATATTAGAGTTGGTAGTAGGGGGAAACAACAGCAGTGACATTTTTTCCTTTCCTTTGACTTTTACTAGCTGCCTTTGATGATTGAGCCATGCTTTTTGTGGAATAAATCAAGAAAAATGTTGTTGTTGGACAAATCCCAAATCTGGTTTGGAAATTTGTCTCCATCAATTGCACAATGAAAAACTATGATAGCTCTTTCTCTCTACTGAGAGGATTCGTGGGTCGGTTTTCCACCCACACGCGTTGCACATGTGCAACACATCTAATGCACATGTTCAACATGTTGGATACAGACTCTGGTACAAAGCCCCAATGGATGTGTCATGTTTCTTAGATTTTCAACTTGTTTTCCAAGGGGATATCTAAATTGTAATGTTGGTCTCACCCTGGACCTAGTAGAATGTTCTCTACCTAAAGCTGAAGTTGCTAGTTTCAACCAACCAATTTTCAAGGTACATTGAGTTGGTTAGGTCCAATGTCAAAGCAATACTACAGACTTTTGTTACCATCTGGATAGTTTCAAAACATAACAATTAGTCTATATCATGATTTGGGGTTGCTGAAGTTGCAAAATTGATCAAATTGAAATTTTCAGACTGGATTTTTATCAGAATTAGGGGAAAATTGGTTGGAATAACAAGTCTATTTGATGGCTCGTTATCCCATACTTCATTCTTTTCATTTGCCGGTATTTAGTGTGTTTTCTTGAATAGACTGTGCTTAGTGTTTTCTTTGAATAGACTATGTTTTTTGTTTTCTTTGAATAGATTACATATGTTCATGGAGACATAGAAGTATTGGTTTTCCTTCACTAGACTGCATAGATTCATGGGGCCATACAAGTATAATTTAACCTACTTTGATACCATGTGGTAAGTTGAGGATCACATTATTAATTTCCAGTCAATTTAGTAGACTTAACTAGATATACAATGGATGAGGATATTTGAGATTTGTTATTGTATCTCTCACATATTACAACACTCACCTTATATAATTGATATTATCACAAATCTATTATGGTGGTTTAACAGTCGAACATCTGCAATAATATGAAGCCACATTTTGGTTGCATGTAATTAACATTAATCATAATCTAATTGGATAATACAAGTCTTTAAGTGGTACAAACTACAAACCAACTATGAAATTTTGAATATAGTTGTTTGCTCCAACAAAATCACTGATAGTGAGACTTAATACTAGAGCAGTGCAATCTTCACATTCAATATCTTTTTTCATGAAAACTATGTGATTTTTTTTTGCGCTCTTTTGGAGAAAAAGATCAATAGATGGTGAAGGCGTGGCAGGTTATTGATACAGTTTGGAATATAGCATGTAATAGATAAAGTCGGATTGGAAGCTACACTTGATTAGGCTTAACTCAGTTGAGTAGTCTTGTTTATGAGGATTATGATGCAATTTTTTTTCCATGCCTATGTAAACCACTATAATTGGACCATCATCAAGATTACAGGGTCAGAGTCCACTTAGGCCTAAGCCCATTGATTCCCAACAGTTTCCTTGCAAAAATGAGTTTACTTCTGATAGCGGTTAGGTGAGCTACAGTTTGTGAATACTTGTTTTTGTGCTTCTACTTTGAAGTATTCTCTTTGTTTAAAATAACTTGCAAGCAATGAAATTTTCAAGATAGATATTCTAATTTGGTACATTTTTTTGTAATTTGATTTTTTTTGTGCATCAAGGAGTTTTGGGGTTGGGTTTAAAGTCTCACGTATTGGGTTGAAGGCTTCTTTTTTTGCAGACAATCACATCTATTTTTTTATGGTTACTAGTTCGTATGATTTGTCTTTTAATTTTAATGTATGGTTGTCACAAGATAATTTACCTTGATGATGCCCAAACAAGTGTTGGTTAGCAGCTTTATAAATCTGGTAAACTACACACAAGTTGTTGAGAACCAAATTTGTCGACTTGATACATTCCAATACATTTTCTTTGGTGGGTTTAAGAAAATGGCTTTTTCTTGGATAGATATATGCCCATCGGTAGTACAGATGTTTTTGGTGGTCTGTTATATGCGGTTCCATGCTAGTTACCAGTGAAATCAGTTAGAGTAGGTAGGATACAAACTAAACGTTACTATTCAAGGATTAATTAAATAGGTTCCTATGCTAAGTATTTTGCATTAAAAGTTACTAATTTTTATTGTGTTTTTGTTTTGACTAGTATATATTTTAGATAGCATACGAACTAAAGGTTACTATTCAAGTATTAATTAATTAGGTTTCTATGGGAGTATTTTGCATTAAAAGTTACTAATTTTTACTGTGTTTTGTTCTGACTGGTATATTTTAGAATAAGTTTAGACACTTGGCTGGTAGACTAGAAACAAAGAGATTTTGTTTCAGGAGTTTGTCATTTCTAGAGTCTTGAAAATACACCACAAAATGTTACAATATACTGGGTAGTAATTTACCGTATCGACTGCATGAGCCAATGTCCCCTAGTATGCTTATTGCTTGAGTGAAAGTTATGTCATTGTTTCCACTGTGGCGATTGTTTTTAAATGGTGTAGTACTAATTTCTGTTGATTATATGAAGTCTTCGAATACTTTGCAATTTTATTGCAGAAAGTATGAATAGGGTAGAAAATCTCACTGTTGTGTGTATATGTCTTGTTCACAATGGTACACAATATTTATATATTTTATTGTTGAAATCATGATTAGACTCAAAAATTTCACAATTATGTGTACTTGTCAAGGTACATACATACTGACCCAAAATAAATACTTCGTGATTTATGCAAAATGTTGACAGGTACATACATATTGACCCCGCATATATACTTCTTGATATATGCAAAATGATTATCCAATATATTTTTGCAGTAATAAAAGTATTCGAGTAGGAAAGTACATTATTATGCAGTGGATGACTATGTATAGTTTACTAGGATATATTTTTGTTAACCATATCATATACACAAAAATGCAGTGTTCTAATTAGTGTATAGTTCAGTGGATAAGAACAATATGCAATAGCATGCTGGTATATTGAACTTGCCCTATAGGGGATATTTTTAACTCATAGGATGTTAAAAATAAACTCATACATACTGATCCCGCATAAATACTTCATGATTTATGAAAAAAGTTTGGCAGGTACATACATAATGACCTCGCATAAATACTTGATATATGCAAAATGATTATCCAAAATATTTTTGCAGTGATAAAATTATTCTAGTAGGAAAGTAGATTATTAGGAAGTAGATGACATTGTGTATAGTTTATGAGGATATATTTTTGTTAACCATAGCATATACAAAAAAAACGCAGTGTCGCAGTTGTTGCAGTTTGAATGCCAATATTTTGTATCTGCTGGTATGTTTTGAAATATCTTAAACCTTGTATTTTGTAGTTTTCAGCAGGAGTTTGTGGTAGGTATTTTATTCATTGTGTTCAAGGCATGAATCTTTTGGTTGATTAAGGATTTTAATTATTCAAATTTTTGAAAGTGACATTTGATTCCTCGCCAAATATATATCTTTTAATAATGTTGGGTTTAGCCAGCTCATACCTAGTGTTTCACTACTCTTGGGAGCTTTGGAGTGGGTATGAAACGTTCCTAAATGTATAGGTATGGAGGTGGGTACATGTAACTGTTTAGGGATATTTTGCAATAGGTTTCACCTGTTCCAAGTTGGCATTTCATGGTTTAGGTAGCTCTTTCAATCATCCGGCATGTCATCTCTTTATATAGTTTCCCTATTAGTGCAATGATTCTTCCCAATGTTTGACAGTTTCCATGTGATCTCCATTACATGAGTTTGATAAAACAAGCCACTACAGATTGAAGGCTTAATAATCTATGTGATTATTTATTTTCGTCATTCAACTTTCCAACTATAGAGACTAATTTTTGATGTCAACTATAGATTTTAACTTATTTATCTATGCTGGTTTGATGGGATAAATGGGAGATATGGATGAGCAACCCATGAAGGAAGGGGAGGAATACCTGGGGTAATTATTGGAACGAAAAAATGAGTAGAGTGGCCTTATTATTGGATACAGAACCTCCGTTTGAGATGTCCCCACCCAATTTATAAGAAATAAATTTCTAGGCGTATGATTCAAATGCACAGAACTTTGAAGCATGAAGTGAGTTGTTTTTTGGAGTGCTCAATCTTGATGTCTCTAGGTACCTTGGCCCACATAGGACTTGGTTGGACAGATTCTTGCTGTCAAACTAAGTAGTATACTAATCGTTGGGTACTAAACCTCCATTTGAGATGTCTCCATCCACTTTATAATAAATAAATTTCTAGGGGTATGATTCAAATGCACAAAACTTTGAAGCATAGAGAGAATTGTTTTTGGTAGTGCTTTATTTTGAGGTCTCGAGGTCCCTGAGTCAACATCAAACTTGGCCAGAAAGCTCCATGCTATCAAACTAAGGGGCTGATCTGGGCAACCTTCTAAGAAGAATGTGAAATTTCAGTTTTCCATTAATTGCCCAGGCTCACAAAATTTCAACACCATATTCTTTTGTAAGGTTTGAAGTTACTAGAGATAAAAACTTAAAATTCAATCTATCAAACTTGATAGGAATATACATTGTTGAGATTAGATTATTCACACTCTTTTCCCAATATCATAGCATTTAAGTAAATAGAACTATGTTGGAACACGGTGTAACAAAACTAGCAAATAAAGAAAGAGAACATTGTCAACTATATGTTCGAAAACATTGAATTTCTTCCACATCAATTACTAAAATTTTGTGCTCAATAAACTATTCATTATAGCAGGAAAGGAAGCAAATGCATTGTTTCAACATCAGCACAGTCACAATGGTTAAGCATTTGAGTATTTTATTTACCTTCAAATAAGTTCATTGCCATGATAGTGCTCCACATTCTACATTTAGACATATGCTGCTCTTAAATAATTTTCCATGTCCATTTATATACAAATTTTGTTTCAACTTATGACTTATGGAAAATGCATTTCTAGTATACATCTTCATGACTATAGGTTATTCTCAAATGATGTCAAAAGTTTGGATTGAAATTCCAGAAATGACATAAAAATCATTGATCAATGTTTCCTCTCCATGACTATAGGTTAGATAATATAGTAGCTCATATGTATTTTCTCTTCATTTAGGGTTATGCAATTTTGTAATGTTTATGACAAGATTACTATTGAATGTCACCACATTGAAATATGATGGTTACAAGTTGAGAACCAATGTAATATGAAATAATCAGTAGTAATAATTGACGTTGTCAAGTGGAGCATAAAATATACACTCACACTATTACAAACAATGGACTTTTACATTCATACTTATTTTAGCAGCATTCTACAACAATATGTTTGTGAAGTATGAGATAAAAATCCATGACCCAATCATAGTAATTCCATGTTAAAACCTTAACTTGAATTAGGAACACACACTATAGCATTATGATAGTCATTGACAGAATAGGAGAACAAGTTTTAACTATGAATACAATTTGTTTTTATTAATATACACTATCCCGTTGGTTATCCGATGTTCAATGCCTAGAAGCTATTGTCGGATTCCATGTCAATCTATTGAAGTTGTTGTGGCTCCAATGGTAGATTGCCATCGCATTTTCGACATCCTGGGGCCCTTGTCGTAGGAAATCCGATGACCTTTCCGTAGGAAATATGACGACATTGTTGTAGGAAATACGATGGTCGTGCTGTAGGAAATCCGACAGCCTTGGCTTGGCGTTGAATATATGACGTTACGCCACCGACAACCAAAAAAAATGAGTTTGTGAATACTCGACAGGTTATTGTCAAATTTTAGACATGGAAGCCGTTGGATTTTGGGCTCAAATTCTATTGTGTTAAGGCTAGTTAAGTATTTTTTGGTTAGAATTCGATTTTATTGGATGTCTTTGGCAAAGGTCCCACTATCAAAACTCAATATATTGAGAAGAAATATCATGTGCTTCTTATGGTTTGGGTCTTTTAACATTAATAAAATACATTTAGATTCTTGGGAGAACATGTCTATTCCTAAAAATCTAGGTGGTTGGGGCATCAAGAATATGCAATGGTTCGTTGCAACACTTAGTCTTGAGAGTTTTTGGAAGGGAACTATTTGGGAAGGAGATATGGAGTGAGATATTGAAAACCAAATATTGGAATAAATATACTATTGAGGAATGGATTAAAATTAACAAAAAAGTTGTTAGTAATGGAACAATTGTTGGAGAGGTTTCATACAAAACTATCCTTGGCTAGGGAGGTGGCTAACTTTTCTAGTTTTTTATGATCTCTTTCTTGAGTCTACTATGGAAGAGCTTAATAAAGAACAATTGTAGCATACTACATCGATGGAATGGTTGGCTTATTCATGCAAGGTATTGCATAGAATTCTGTAGCTAGATTCGGTTAGAGATTCTATAGAAGGAAGGTAGACATATTATATTCAACGGGAGATGGGGTGCACCCTGTGGGCTTCTTATTATGTGCATGTAGGATTACTTATAATAAATTATCTCATTTTTTCTCCCCATAAATATTTTTCATAAATCCATGTTCTGTTTTATTAGTTCATGCATTCTAGCTGATTTATTATATATGTATTCTGCATTACACAAGTCTTCCTTGTATTTATATCATGCTAGTTTTCATTTGTTTGATATGATTTGAATTACTTTGACACATTCATATACACAAGTTTGATATCTTGTGTATTTATTATCAAATTGAAATGTACTTAACATTTTACTATCTATAAATAATTGTTGCAAGCTTAAATCTAAATATGATTCTGCAACTATATAGTAAATGAATATGGAGAGCCACTTAACCATGTCAATTGTAGCTTGTTGATAGCCAACAATCACACATGTTTAATTCAATTTGCAAATGATTGATTTTATGGCATTATAGTGGTGTGTGGTGGTTCAAAATGTGACAATGCTTCTTTTTCTCATTCACTCATTACCCTAAGTGGAAAACCTTACAACTCCCATTGCCACAACTAATAGATATGGTTTCTTTTTTTCCTTACAAATTGTTTGTGATCAATGATGGTATTAAGTACCTTGGGTATTTTCTCAAACCAACCCCTTACTTGATGGTTGATTGGAACTCGTTAATAAAAATGGTGGAGAAAATGATCAATGTTTGGTCTTATAGATGGATTTCCACTGAAGGTAGATTGGTATTAGAAAGTATAGTGCTTCAAAGTATTCATGTTTATTGGTTTTCTTTGGTTATAGCTCTGGCTTTAGTGGTTTCTCATATCATAAGGTGAGTTATTCATTTCCTATGGGCTAACAGCTTGGATAGATCCAATATTCATCTTGTTGCTTGGGATAACATCAACTTGACCAAACCCCTTGGTGTTTGGGGTATTAAGAATATGATTTGATTTACTAAATCTTTATGCGCAAAGAGTACGTGGTGTGTTATGTTTTCAAATGGATTATAGAACAAAGTTATTTCTGATATATATATAAATTTCTACACTATTTTTTAATATATTCAAGAACATGTTCTGAAATGTCACAGGGATTCAATCATATGGGGGAGTTTTTTAAAATTTCTTCCTATTTTAGTAATCATCTCAGCTGGAAGGTAGACCATTGACAAGAAATTTTTTGGGGTATTGATCCTACAGAAATCCATGCGGGGAATTTTCTCTTGTCACGAAATTTGATTGTTGAACTACATAAGAGGAACATTTTGATCTTAGTACATATAAAGAATGGTCATACTCCTAATGGTGGATACTACTTATCAACTCAAAATTTAAAACTTTTTTGGTCTGTGGCAGAGGAATCAAACTAGTTTACACTTTCTTTGTCTCGGGCAGGAATTTTGTTGAATGAGCAGCAGGATTGTATTGTATGGTATAAAACAAAAGTAGTGACGTTGTTATAGTAAAGTTAGCTTATAATTATGTAGTGGAAGATTGGAATGGTAGAGATAAGAAGTGATGGGTAAAATATTTATGGAATATACATGCACCATTGAAAAATATATGTTTTATTTGGCTAGCCTTGAATAGTAAATTCTTAACATGGGATCATTTTTAAAAGACAGGTTTTTGTGGTCCAAGAATATGTTGTTTATGCAAGGACTTTGAATCAGTCTCCCACTTATTATGCCATTGCTCATTTTTCAAATATGTTTGGTTGGAGATGTGCATTATTTTTTCTCTTCATGTTACTTGGATTTGGTCTAATCTTGAGGACATATTGTTGAAATGGATTAGCTTGAAGGTAAATTGTAAAGATCTTCATATCTTTATTTTTTGAGAAATCTAGAAGATGCAAAATATAGACATATTTCAGGATTTTAAGGCATTTGATTGCAGATGATATGAAGGAATGGAAAAATTTTGAAGGTGAAAAGATGCCAAAGGTCAATTTCATGCCTTCAATTTTGGATAATTTTCCTATTGGTTTCTTTGATGGAGCCCGTAAAGATGGTTGGTGTGGTGCTGGTGCGATTTTGCATTTGAGAAAGAATAATTTGTAAGATTGAGTATGGGACTTGGACATGTTACTAATACTTTTGCAGAACTTATGGCACTTTGGGGGCTGCTCTAGTTTACCGAAAAGAGAGATATACTAGAACTAAGGGTTGTTGGAGATTCTAAAGTGGTGATTGATTGGGTAAATGGAAACAATGCATTGTATTATTTGTCATAGTAATATTGGACGAATCAGGTTTTGATGGTGATTCAATTTTTTATTCGGTCTCCTTTGGGAACATTTATCGCATATTTAATCAGGAGGTTGATGATATCTCAAAACACTCATTTGGAGAACTGTCTAGTTCTATTCTCTTTTAGGAAATTTTGGATGAAGAGATTATGGACTATGGTTCTTATTATGTCTTTTGAGGCTTTATATGTTTTATGTACTAGAATGTTTTGTTGGTTTCAGCTTTGTAGCTTTTGGGTTTTTGTAATCCTTTTAGCATATGAGGGATTATTTAGGTGGATTAGCAGCATTATGTTATTATTTTGTTTTGTGGACTTATGGTTTTGGGGATAGTCTTGTATATTTTTTTTTCTTCTCATATCTACTCACCTTAAGGTAAAGATTATGTAACTTTGATTATGCCTCTGAATAACAAGTTACATGTTTTCTTTCTCTAAAAAAAAATAAACAAAATTCATAAAAAGCTAAATGAAATGATATATATATATATATATATAAATATATATATATTTGGTTGCTAGAATATCCCTCACTTGTGAGAGTGGCCTTCAAAAACCATGACCCAAGGGAATGTAAGCCAACAAAATCACCTGAAAATAGCACCCAGCGTGGGCCAAACCAACCATCAACTATTTGTTGATTAAGCTGTCATTGATGCCAATGTGTCTGGTCATTGATTCCAACTATCGAGTCATTGGTGACCCTTGTGGATCCCCTGAGGGTTAGTTTTTAGTTTGTGGTTGTTTGTGTCAGAGGAGCCCTTTTGATTCCATTATCGAGTTCCTTACTCATGGTTGATCTTTGGTTACTGGTCTTTGTGCTTCTTGTTATGCTTGTACTTGTTTTCATCTCTTAATTGGTTGTTGGATGGATGATTTAGCTCATGTGTGTAAATTCCTTGATCTGTTGATGTTGAATCACATTGTTTGCATTGGATGGTCTTGAGGTTTTTAATTTCTTGTGGGGTCCTTGAGTCCACAAGATTAAATATTGATCCTCTTACATGTTGAGACTTAGGTATTGGAACCCACACTTATGGTGGTATGTTGGAACCAATTATTATGGTGTTCTTGATGTCCTCTAAATTTTAGGTCTTAAACACACACATATGGTGATTTGATGTTCTTTGGAATATGTATGGTCATTTGCATGTAGTATCCTTGTGATAATGCATATGAATCCCATAAGGTGTTGCAAACTGGTGGTGAGGTCTTTGTACCCCTCTTTTGGGGTGTTGGAACTCTTATGGTGATGAATATATATAATGGAGCCATCGGATATGTTTTCAATGATATGGAGAGCTCGAACCATGATTGTAATATCTCGAATTTTGGACCTAACACTTATAGGAATGTTCCTATTGATTATGATGATTATCTTGATGTTTTATATTTATATATTAGGTTGGAGACCCCACTGCATATGAACATGATGATTTTTTTGATATAATGGGTGTAAGCCAATTATTGATGATATATATATATATATATATGCTTGTTTGTGTTGGGCGTGGAACCTGAAGCACATGATTGATGAGATGTTTTGTGTTGAGCAGGAAGCTCTCGAGCACATGAGTGATTGATGATTTGTTTTGAGCAGGGAACTCTAGAGCACATGAGTGATTGATGATTTTTGTTGAGCGAGAAGCTATGGAGAAAATGGGTACTTACCTTTGTGTTGAGAAAGAAGATCTGGAACGCATGAAAAGATAATTGGAAGTGTTGGGCATAATCCCTAGAGCCTTCCATGTTGATGCTGAGCATAAGCTTTGGAGCATTGGATCCTTGGCCATTGTATCCCTAGTTGTATCATACAAGTACATCCTAGAATTAGTGTTGAGCTAAGAGATATGGAATTTCACTAAGTTGTAACTCCCTACTAAAGCATTGAGTATGGGCTCTGGTAAGCGCTAGGGGTTACTGAAAATAATTTAATAACTTTCGAGTGAAAACAAATCAAGAAAAATATTGATCTCATCATACTTATTTATAAGTGATTAAATGAAATTTATAATTTTTGTATTCTCATCAAGTACTGAAGAGCTACCATGTTATACAAGGAAAATCCAACATGCAAGGATGTTTAGAGTTTCCTATCCTAGTAGACCTAACCTTCTACCTATCTTGACCTTAATGAAGAAGTGTCATTAAGTCTAGGGACCATGGTATATGATGCCCAAAGACAAATGTTAACAAGTTTTATATTATTATGTACTTTATGAATGGTATGTATAAAGAATTAAATATATTTATAATATTAATGATGAAAGAATGAAAGAAAATATCCATCCATTATTATTTATTATGTAAAGATAATAAATAGTCAAAAACCTAGAAAGTATAATTAGGAACTAGTTGAAAGTTCCTAAGTTAAAAATATTAAAAATTACTTAAAGTAATTGAAAAGGGTTAAATCAAGAAACCAATGTTTCTTTATTTAATTGTCCCTTTGACTGAAAAGTATATCTATAAAGACTCAAGCCAAGGAAAGGATTGGGGTTCTAATATATCATTTGGAGGAGTCATTTTCTGCCTATTTTTCTATCAAGAGAATTCTTGGAGAACATTTTCTTAAAAGGAAAAAGGAGAATTTATCCAGACCTGATATACGAGATAGGAAACCCTACCTTAGGATCTCTAATCTACTTGCATATTGGATTTTAGCGTGGGGGGGTCCAGATTAAAACTAGGAACGGTTTTGGGTCATTGTTGGGTGGAACGTGGTAGTTCCAAGTGATTTGGTAATAAAAAACAGAGTTCAGATCTTCCTTGAATTGTTAATGCTTGTTATTTGAGTGTGTAGGTTCATCCATTAATAGAGCTTCAAGTTATAGGTATGAATCCCTAAACTGTCTATTCTACTTTCCTAGAATAAATGCTAGTTATATTAGGTAAATGATTACATTTCATTTCCTAACCCTGTGTATATGTTTATCTGTTTAAATCTACTAGGGTTTTCATTTAAAATATTAACCCTAAGCTGTAAGTGATTTTCTATGTGAGGTTTATCCAGGGTTTATTTATTGATTTGCTTTTGCAAGTTTAATTTATTTACAAATGTTCATCAACGGTTCTGCACCCTATTTTTAATTCCTGTATTATTTTTATTGATGAAACTCGGTTAAGTACAAACTAAGTTTTATTCCATATCTATTACTTATCTACTCCTTTGGTCATTATACTCTATTGGCATATTCCATTTGTCAGCAGAGGCATGTTTTAGATTTACATAAACTAGTTCAGAGCTAAGTTACATATATATATCTATAAGTATAAACTTACAACCTAGATAACCTAAGATATTATCTACAAACTTAACTACTATATATATGTGTGTGTGTGTGTGTGTGTGTGTGTGTGTGTGTGTGTGTGTGTGTGTGTATATCACCAGTAAATAGATCAGAATACTATCTATAAGTATACATTAACAATTATTAAATGGATTTATGAATCTAACCAATTAAGTACAAACTATAATTATTCCTAAGATAAATACACCAGTAAAGACCTTCCAAGGTATACATATTTAAATACAAGATAATTGCAAAAGCATTCCATTAAAATTAACATCATCATAAACAACAAACATAGTGGGTATCTTGACCATTCTTTGGTCCAAAGATCAAGTCTCTTTTCATTATTTAAAATCCACAGTCTTATAACATAAATCCACATAACCAAAAATTATGCCATAAAAATCGAATAGTCTCATTTAGATCTCGCTCGCATCCATAATAAGACAAGTAACCAAAATAATAACATAATCATTAATTAATGCACTTAGTAGAGGTCATAGGAACGAATCCTGTATACTATCAATTCTAATCGCTACATAAAAACAAAACCATCATATTAAAAACCCCAATATAATTTCTTACATACAAATTGTTTTCATGAATAAACCATATCCAAATCTCTACACAGTCCAAAGTAATTACAAGGGTGAACAGTAATCAAATTCTATGGGAATCCAAGCCCCAACTTACATCCATATAAAAATACAACTCGTTACATCAACCACAAACAGGATTTGAACCCTGTGGGTATTTGTTTACAATAAATCACAGCCACACTATGCATACAGCATATGCGGGCTACGTTATTATTAACCTCAATGATTTTAATAACAAACAACTATGCTACATCTAAGTCGTAAGACTAAATCTTTGCCCCTGTGCAGTAATCACGGCCAAGACAAAATTAATTAAAACACATGGTCCTTTAAAAGGAAGTTTTAATATCCCAAATTTTGGACCTAACACTTATAGGCATGTGTCTATTGATTATGATGATTACCTTGATGTTTTATTTTATACTAAGTAAAGGACCCCACTGCATATGAACATTAGTATTTGTTTTACATATTGGGCATAAGTCAGTTATTGATGATATACATATATGCTTGTTGTGTTGGGCGTGGAGCCTGAAGCACATGATTGATGAGATGTTTTGTGTTGAGCAAGGAGCTCTGGAACACTTGAGTGATTCATGAATTATGTTGAGCGAGAAGCTCTGGAACACATGAGAAGATAATTGGATGTCTTGGGAATAATCCCTGGATCCTTCCATGTTGATGTTGAGCATAATCTCTAGAGCATCGGATCCTTGGGCATTGCATCCGTAGGTGTATTGTACAAGTACATCCTAGCATTTAGTGTTGAGAGAAAGCTCTGGAATTGCATTATGTTTGTAACTCCCTGTTATAGGCATTGAGTATGGGATTTGGTAAGCGCTATGGGTTACTGAAAATAATTTAATAACTTTCGAGTGAAAATGACTCGAGAAAAATATTGATCTCATCATACTTATTAAGTGATTAAATGAAATTTTGAATATTTGTATTCTCATCAAAGTACTGAAGAGCTACCACATTATATGAGGGAAATCCAACATGCAAGGATGTTTGGAGTTACCTATCCTAGTAGACCTAAACCATCTACCTACTTGACCTTAATGAAGAAGTGTCATTTAGTCGAAGGATCATCGTATATGATGCCGAGAGACAAATGTTAACAAGTTTTATAATACTATGTATTTTATACATAATATGTATACATAATTAATTGTGATTAAATATATAATTAAATAAAAGAAAGAAGAGAAGATCCATCCATTATTATTTATTATTAAAGGGTTAATAAATAGTATAATACCTATGAATGTTTAACTAGGAACTAGTTAACAGTTCCTAGGTTAAGTATTGAAAATTACCCAGTAATTAAAAAGGGTTAAATCAAGAAACCAAGGTTTCTTGATTTAACTGTCCCTTTGACTAAAAATTATGTCTATAAAGACTGAAGCCAAGCAAAGGATTGGGGGTTCTAATTTTTATCTTTGGAGAATTATTCTTCTTCTTTTTTTTGGTCTCAAGTGTTTTCGTGGAGAAATTTCTCATGTAAGAAAAAGAGGATTGATTCAGAACTGAATACCTGTTAGGAAACCATACCTTAGGAGCTCTAAGCTACTTGCATATTGGAGTCCAGCTCAGGGGGATCCATATTAGAACTAGGAATGGTTCTGGGTCATGGTTGGAAGGAACGTGGTAGTTCCCAAGTGATTTGGTCATCAAAATCAGAGGTCAGATCTGTCTTAAATTAACAATGTCAGTTATTTAAAATGTGTGCAGGTTCATCCATTAAAGGAGCTTCACGAAGAAAAATTATAGGTATGAGTTATTAGTATGTCAAGTTCATTTCTAGAGTAAATGTCGGTTGCTTTATATAAATGCTATTTATATATTTTTAACCCTGGAAATGATGGTTCTGTCCATATCTCCTAGGGTTACATTTCTTAAAATCTAACCCTAGACTCTCTATGTTATATTCTATATTACATGATGGATATGTTAGATGAATGTTTTCAATATATATACTAACCCTATGTATTTGATTTTATGGCTAGACCCTACTAGGGTTTGTATTTTCTTCAATACTCCCTTGGGTTGTAAATGTTATTGTAGCAGGGATTTCTCCTTGCTACAAGGCCAGGAATGGCTCTCTTTTGTCTATAGGATAGAAGGGTAGGTTCCTACATGTGGAAAATGTAGAAAAAAAAGCAGAACAGAAAGAAAGCAAAGAACAAGAAAGAGTATGGCCATGAGCCCCTCTGCAAACAAGATTAGGGCTTCGCTTTGGATACCTACAAAAAAATATTAAACAAAAATAAACCTGCAAAACATGTTAGAAATCAAACCTGCAAACAATTAATGGTCAGAAAACAACTAAACTAACAAATAAAATACATAAACAAGACTATGTTATACCTCTCCTTTGGTGAAATGGGTCACCATGCCCTAGCCGTAAGAAGCACCTCCCTATCTCACTCAGCACTGGAGGAGCTATTGCTCAATGGGGAAGATGAGTGGAAGAGAGGGGGATGTGGGTGGCTTGAGAGAAAAAGAGGTCTCAAGGCATCCATGGCCAGCATAGCAGTATGCAAGAGAGGAGTGTTTTGAGAGTGACCCCCCACCCTCCTTTTACAGCATTTTTTGGGGTTTTAGGGTTTTAAGCCCTTGGTCTGGGATTTAGCCCCTTTTTTGAGATTTTAGCCCCTTGCACCCTAACTTTAGCTCCTTTTAGGGTTTTAGGCTCCTTTGAGGGGCTTTAGCCCCTAGGAGAGTTATTTAGGCTCCTTTTTGGGGTTTTTAAGCCCTTTTCTTCATTCTTAAGCTTTTTTTAGGATGTGGGGGTCTAATAGAGTGATATGAGGGTTGTGTAAGGGTGTCCTTGGGTGGTGTAGGCCATATAGAGCTGAGTGAGGGATTTTTTGGGTTAACAGATTGCCCCCTGATGTGTGAGGGCAGGAGCTCATCGTATGGTCGACAGACATCATAGGATTTGCTACGTAGAGGTGGTGCTTCCGGGGATGGGGCATGGTGGATTTTGGTTTTTGTATTAATATGGTTCCCATCAATGGGTGAGATACAAATAATGTGAAACATGTATATGGCTGAGGCAGGCATCACCAT
The DNA here is from genome assembly GCA_001517045.1 of Pseudotsuga menziesii. Lineage (NCBI taxonomy): Eukaryota > Viridiplantae > Streptophyta > Pinopsida > Pinales > Pinaceae > Pseudotsuga > Pseudotsuga menziesii. The sequence continues at coordinate 208,652 of LPNX010509846.1, forward strand.
GCTCGTGACAATGTCAAAAGAATAATTTGATCTATGCTCTAAAATACAAGAGTCGATCAGATACAAATGATGGTACAATAATGGTTGCCTCAATGTGAGGTTGAATACAATATTGATCTAGTACATTGGACCAATGGAATTCTCATGTAATGCCATATCTTCATGATTGACGACCTATTGGATCTAGGATGGTACATAGTTGTATGGACTCGTTGATTGAGAATCAGAGTCTCTGTGGTACAAGTATGCTGCATCAATCATGAATCTATATAGAAGCACTACTGGGGCTTCTGAACGTTGTCTCCAATGCAACCCAGAAATCACAAGGGACATAACCTGTTTAGGTCCTTCGACTAGACTCATCACTATGCTAGAGTCAGGTGACATCTGGGGTCTTCGACCAAATACTGCAGAGACCAAACCCTATACGAATCTCAACGGTGCGATGATGTAGTTGAATTCAAGTACGTGAGAAACAACCATCCTGAGAGGCACTAAGGACTCTTCTCAAGTGGTCCAAGGAACTCATCAATGAGGTTAATGAAACCAGGAAACAGGCACCTATGGGTCTATCCTCTAGAATATGTGTGTTGTTTTCGACAGAGGGAGACCTGCCCCTATTCAAGGCAATGGTGTTTCCTTGACGAGGAGCACGAGGGAAATAACCGAAAGATGTGAGACAATTTGCGGACTAACCCAGTAAATGCAGGGGGGGGAGTGGGAGGGAAAGAATTGAACAGGGGTAGGGGGAGTGTGGTAGACTCAAACTTCCTTTGTTTAGAGTGTGACGGTAGGGTGGACCAGGAAGCAAATGAAACTTGACTCATGGGAATGGGATCATGGATGTAATACTGGGAATGTTACTGCAGATGGAAAAAACTTGGAGGAGGTGGACACTTTTGATATTGATGGGATCCAAGGAAGACACATTGTAGAGTACTCTGAACAAGGCTGACCCAAAGGGGGAATGCTACCAAACTTTTTTCTATGGGATGGTGTCTAGGGACACCATTATGGTACGATCTCATGGATTTTTGGCGAGCTCGAGAAAGTAAATGCTCGATGGTGCTTTCAATTTTAGAGAGTCTGTAAGCACGAAGAAGACTCCAATGCGGGCTCTTTTTCGTTGGTAGTGTCCTGTGCCTAAAAAAGATAAAAGTATACATAGGAGAGCTCACCCATCTTGTAGGGGATGAGAGACTTCTTTACCGTTGGTAGTCCAATAAGGTCAGAATAGGTTAAACCTGTTCTAACTGGACGGTCATTCAAATAATTTTACGAGCATGAATAAAACCAATTTTGCTCGGCAATCTTTTCTTGATGAGAAGGATGGAAAAGAGATTAATGACAACCCATGGTGAGCTTTTTCGTAAAGTGCGGCCCCTCTGCCCAAGAAAGCATAAAAGTATGCAGAGGGGAATGGTCTTGGCTTGAATATCCCAAGGTGGTCCTTTTCATTTAATGGTCTACATGATCCACAAAAGGAGGTAAACGAGACAATGTAGACACCCTTTCCTATACTTTAGTGAGCGAGAAAGGAAGCAGTTGTACTCAACAATCTTTTCATTGTTTTTAAGAGTAAAAAAAGAGCTTAAATGAAACTCCAATGTGGTCAACCGACTACGGTGGCATAGGCGGTGCCCCATGTCGGGATGGTGGATAGTGGTCCAAAGGTCATCAGCACAGTATGGATGGAGCAGAAGGCTCTCAAACATACCAATATAGGCACGGGATAGATTACGGCAGAGGCTCATGAGTCGGTGTGGCAGAGACACGCAAACCGAGGTGGCTCTCAAATAGAGGTCAATAGATCTATGTGTGAGTTGTGGTGGATGGACTTGACCACATGCGATGTGAGTGCAAGTCCGTTGGCACTTATATGTCGAATACATGCAAGAAAAATAAATCATTTTGTGGACAATGGTCGAGAGACCCACGTGAGGTGCAGTGGATGGAGAAGGCAACTATGTGTTAAAAATGCAAAACAAAAAAGCAAAATGGTAACCCTTAATGGGTGGTGGTCCGAAAACTTGCATGAGTAAATATAGGAAAGAGTGATACAAGTACATGTCCACAAACACTCATATCGCCATGTTGTGGCTTGTATATCAAGGTAACTTCAGGGAAGCGGTCCCAAAATTTGTTTCTTAAACATGAGATCTTCCACAGTAGATGAGACAAAAGGGCAACTGGTGCTAGCGATCATGTAAATGGTATTGGTTGTGGTTTTTGTGGCCTTTCCCCCAGTCTGTGTTGGAGGAAGAGGGGTAGGCCTGGAGACAAGATGAGTCTTTGATGGACCTGGAGGTAGGTGTAACATCATCTCAATTGGATGGACATGAATCAAAACATCCCTTGGCCTTAGAGGTAAGGTAGGTGGTTCAACGTACCACATAGGATCTCCCAGTGTGGAATCCTGTAGATTGCAGGTTGCCAAGACTGACTTACTCACGATCTCGGATGGTAGGAAAAGGAAAAGGAAAATGTTGATCGGGAATGAACCACATTGTTTCCCTTATAACTGAGGTTGAGGTTACGACTGAGGTTGTGGCTACGGATGGAGCTGCGGTTGCAGAAACAATGGAAGAGATAGGTCTGATGGACTGTTGGTGGTGGTGGAGACAAAAGGGTCTGTAGAACTGGACATCATGTAAATGGACATGGTGTCTAAAGAAGGAGGTTGGGGGTGAACTTCTTCGATCAGAGTGATCTCAGATTCAAGGGAATGTTGACAAAGGTCAATTGGAGCCATTCAAAACTCAGGAAAGTCTTGGCAATGGTGAGAATAGTGCCCATACAATCTTCAAAGGGCGCAAGCATAGTTTGTTCTCAATGCCTTGTTTCTGACTGTCGACGTGGTTGGGAGTTCGACCATGGGGAGGTTTTCATTTGTATCCATGGAATCCAAATGCGCACAGATCATTGGGATTGAGGGAAATTATGAGTTGGATAGACCTATTGCTTGCAGAGGGTGCAAGGTGGGACTTGTCGCAGCTCTACGATAGGTTTTGCATTCTTGCCCCTGGCCCTTTTCGGGTGGGGCGGTGTGGGTGCAGGTGCGGTGTTTGTATTTTGCGTGTCAGGTGGAGGGTGAGACTTGACAACAATGGGTTGCACCAGGGTTAAAACAACCCGAGGCATTGGTGGTTGAGCTGGTGGATCAAGATACCACACTGGAATTCCCAATGTAAAGTTAGGTAGGTTTAAGGTGGCCATTATCGGCTTGCTCATGACACCAGGCGGGGGGAAGAGAAAGGGAATCGTATGGACTGGAGATGAGCCTAGATAACTCCATGCTGATTGCATGTGGGGATGCAGTTGTGGTTGAGGCTAAGCGAAATACTACTGCTGCAAATGATGTTGCGGCTGTTGTTGGTGCTGTAGCTCTGGAAAGTGATTTGGTTTGGGTTGGGGCTGCGGTGGTGCTTGTTGTTTGGGTGCAGCGATGCTGGATGAGACCATGCACAAGTCCGCAGTCTCATTTTGTGTCAATGGTGGTGACACCAAGGGGAAATGAGTCGTCATAGTGGTATCGACAAACAACCCAGGACCCACATTCAACAATGGGGAGGCTGGTGTGTTGTCAACCATGGTATTGATTGCAGCGACGACATTGGCGTGTGTGGTTGTCCCTTATGGCTCAATGGTGGTGATGGTAGGGATAACGTTGGTGGGCATCTTTAACCCTTGTGAATCGTGATAAGTGAGTTGATCAACCATCACGATCTTCCCTTCGTGAGGGAACATTATGAGATGGAATATGGTTGATGCGACCGCTCTCACGTCATACATATAAATTCTTTCAAGGAGAAGGTTATAGTCCAGTTGAGCATTGACAACCTCTATGTTGATCAGCATTGTCTTCCTAGCTAATGTGATGGGGACATGGGGGAGGATTCCTTGGGATTTAGTGGGATGGCCATCATAAGCCCGCAGAGTTGTGGAGGATGGTTGCAAAATTGGGGATCCAAGTTTCTGCCAAACCAGGGTGGACATAATGCACGTGGATGCCCCCTCATCCACTATGCACTGGTGCACGACCAATTTTTGGATAGACACAGGGATTTGGAAGGCGATGGTGGATGGAATGTGCAATTATCCATTCTCCATGATGAATTTGATAAACTTGGAGACGGAGGGGTCTACGGCCCCAAGGGTAGCTAGTAACACTTTCTGCTGCATTCGGCACATTTTGAGTACCTCCAGAGTGGACATGGTTGTTGGTGTTTGGGCCAAATCATCCACAATGCTATAGATGACAGCATCTCTAGTTGTGGCGTCGTTTTCCACTCGGTGCATGGGGTCGCGGGGGAATGGGGGTAACTAAAGAGGTAGGTTGACAATTTTGGATGTAGATGTCGTTGATGTGTCAGCGAGTTCGGTGGTGTTACCGTACTGATTTCATCTGGTTTGTAGGTTAACCTCTTTAGTCATCATGGCTAGCAGGTGGTGGAGACCTATTTCTGCCATGGGAGGTGCCCCCGGAGTGTTGGGATTGGCCTAGGGAGGGGGTGCGGTTACCACTAATCCTTGGACTAGTAGTGGGTTTTGAAGCACCATGGGGGAGGTCCTTGTGGTGTCGAGTGGGGTTGGGCTTGGTTCGTAGAATCGGCAGCCTATTGGGCCTCGTTCTGAATGGCCTGCTTAGCGTGACCCATGAGGGGAGACTCAAATGTGTATTTCCCATAGACGTCGTAGAGTGTGTAGGGTTGGTTTGTGCACAACGGGGTGTTGCGTCTTGGTGCATTTTGTCATGGGGGGTTTTGGGAGGGTCGGTTTGCCGCGACATTGTTGGGAGGGTTTGGTTATTGACCACCTCCCTGCGGTTTCTTATTGGCTTCGTTCTGGGGCCAATTATTTCTAGCTTTCCCTTTTTAATTGTTGGGGGAAGGTTGGTTGGGATAGTTTTGTTGTGAAATACTTGTCCCAACAGAGCAGGTTGAGCAGGGACAGGGGCTTGAACTGCTTGCACTAGTGGTGCATAATAAATTTGGGTGGGCTGTGATTCCACAAATGTGGGCATTTGCCCCACGTACTGCTGTGTTGGCCATGCCATGGCCTAAACCTACTGTGGTGGAATAGGTTGTGCATAGGAAGTTATTGCTCCGGACTGGGACATCATTCTGGTGTAGTCCAGATTTTGGTTTGGGTAAGCAACACTAGTAGTGTTGCTTGGTTGTGGTGTAACAGAAAGTGGTGTCAAACGGTGTTGTGGTTGTTGGGAGACTGAGCCTATGATGTCATCTGCAGCATGGGATGCCCCCGATGCATCCCAATAGGAGGTAACCAGGCGGGGAGCATTTGTAATGACAGTGTACAGATATCCAGATTGAGCGTCAATCAGGTCAAACTGTTGGGCTTTCAGTATGGCCTCCTATTTGGATTGGGGATGTTCGTGTTGAAATATTGTAACTTCGAAGAATATTCTTTATGTATCTTTTGTGGTCCCCGATGGTCCAACCGGGAGAAACTCTTGTATTACATTGTACCCCGATGCTCCTAATTAGAAGAACTAATAAGAGTCATGAGGTAGTCCCCTCTAATTGTAAAGGTCGGTCATCAGCACCCCAGTGTGGTTACTTGAGCCTACATGTGTAACTTGATCCTACATGAGTTAACTTAAGCCGACATGTTAATTGAGTAAACTTTAAGTAAACGGATGAATATAAATAGAGGTGTAGTGCTCCTCATTTGAGACACACACACTCACTTGGAATAGCGCACTTGCGGAGGAGAGGAGTTGCTGGAGAAGGAGGAGAATCGGGTTTTTGATCTCCTTGTTGGTTTTACCTTTTTCCCTTTTTGGGGCATCTATATTGAGGAAGATTTTGCTGGGTTTTTCCCTTTAGGGTTTTCCCAGGATAAATCTGTGTTGTTCTTGTGATACTGTTTCTTTCAGTGATCCTTCTTTATATGCTTTTATTATGAAAAATGAAATGATCTACTTATGTCTTAGTTAAGCATATGAAAATTCAACATGGTATCAGAGCTAACCTAAATAGGGCATATTTCAAAAGTTACAGAAGCTATGGATTCTTATATTTTGGTTCTCTCTCCACAATCAATCAACAAAAGAAGGCTAGGCTGACTCTCCTTTGAAGGGTGCATCGTTCTGTCAAAGTAGAATTCGATTCCGAGCATTTTCAATTTTTCATGTGGAAATTAGGGCTTTCTACAGAAGAGGAATTTTTGAGTGATACCAACATAGGATTTTTCTCCTCATAAAAACTGAAGTTTAGAGACCTGGATCAAGATTTTTTGTTGGGTGAATCTCCGGGAAAGTCAAACCCTAGTTTGACCCCGAGCTAGAAAAACTCTAAATACTAAAACTGCTACGTTTTGGCACATTCGCTATATTCTAAGATTGGAAAAGTATCAGGAGCTGAAAATTGCATGGGCCAAAGATAAAATCCCGATGAAGACTGTATCGAAAATTCATCCTCAGATTCGCTGTATTCCGGGAGATATGTTCTCTCTAAGTTAGGGTTCTAGCCTCCTCCAGAATTCATCCCTAAACAGGACACTTGGGGAGAATTGCAATATATTGGGCTACAGAGGTCCAAATGGAATTCCTGAATATTTTCTAGAAAGGGCACAAATTTTAATTTTGGTGGTCTGAATATCAGACTCAGAAGATGAACCAGTGACAGGTGGCATGCTGTACAACTTCGCTGTTCTGAACAGTCCTGTAACAGGTCACCTTGGTAAAAGGATCATAAATCCAAAATGGTGAAACCAATTCTGATGAAACCTATGGTGGTGGATCAGGGACATGCAAGGTTACTTCAGTACAAAACTTTATACATAGAGGATCATAAATTTCGAATATATCATAGAAACAGTAACAGGAATTTCTGCAGAAGAAATTGGAAAATTAGGGCTTCCTTTTCCGGGAGCTTCCCTCCACTGTTTTCAGAAATGGAGTACATTGGAAAGCTCCATTTGAAGATATCTATTTGTCTATCCAATCAGATATGAAATATTCCAAGTTTTAAAATTAGGGTTTCTGTGACAAACCCTAGATCAGCTAGCTCCAGAATCAGGACGGACACCTCAAATCGGTTTAGATCTAATCCTTTGCTATGTTCATTTGAGGTTCTCTTTTTCAAAGTGATCTATGACATCAGCTTGATGATAAGCTTGGTGAAGTTGAAAAATTCCAAGCCTAGAAGTATATGATCTCTCTGAAGAAAATGGATTGGACACCTACATGAGCATAGAGGTTCCAGTTTAAGAGGGAGATGAGGCTAGAAGCCTTTCTCAAGAAGAACTTGGTCAAATCCCAGAAGATCATTGATGTTTCAATTTCGAATCAACTTGTACTACAAGTGTCTTCCCTAAAGACATCGATGAGGTTTGATTCCTTGACCAAGCTATTTGAAGGGAAGAACATAGATCAGAATATGACCTTAAGAAACCAGCTGAAGAATGTGAAGATCCAGAATGCAGAGACCATGCAGTCATAAGGATCTTTCAAATCAAAGAACAACTTCAAGTGGGAAAAGAAGAAGTGAAGAATGCAGAAGTGGTGATGGCCACCTTGGATGGCCTCCCAGGATCATGAAATTCATTCATTTAAGAAATTTGTTCCAGAAGGAAGTGATTACTTTTAGCCGACTTTGGGAAGAAGAAGAAGCTCGTCTCTGAAGATCAAGCTCTCATCTTCCAAAGAAGATCCCTCAATCAATGAGAAATATGAAGATATAAACTCTTGAAGAACTTCTTATCCACCTCAACACTCGGATAAGAAACGATGCTATCATGGATGAAGAAGTCGATGAAGCTAAAGAATCAAGAAGGAGTATGCCCATGAAACAAATAAAGATAAGTATTCAATTGTCATTTCATGATATCGTTCTGTTACACATTTGATTATATTCAGTTGATGTGTTATGCATGATAGATTGTTTGCATTAATGATTGTATACTACTAATATGCATGTGATGGGTAAGTAGCTCATGGTGCTATACAACTCTCCATTGCTACTTATCAAACCTCTTTGCTGACATATTGGATTAGTGCACAATCTCAATAATGTCATGGTAGGGATGGAAAGCATCTAGAAATTCTATGTGAGATATGGTTGAATGTTGTATTGACTAAATAGTTGCATGATGCATAAGAATTTGTCGTTATGCATATGTTTTATGAAATAGTTTTAACCATGCAACTGGTGCATTTGAAATGCAAGAAAGGTCATGTACAGCCTCATTCAAGAAAAGAAGGATGAGACTTGTTCCGAAGAACAAGTGATGACAATTCAAGATTCACTCCAATAAACATGAATCTGAAGCTCCCAGGGTCAGAGACACCATGACGAAAGAAAGAGCTTCAGAGAGTTGTAGATGCACCTTGAAGGATGAAGACCACCATGGGTACAAGAGATAACTCAAGAAAAGAATGCTATGGAAGAAGCTATGATCAAAGAATAACAGTTGATCATGGGGAATGATGTATATGATATGATGAAACAAATGTACAAAGCAAGGTTTGGGATTCTCCCTACAAATAATAGACTATGACATGACATACTCTATTGACCGGTATATGTCAAGCATAGAACCACCTATACAGAATGAAGAAGGAAGATGATACTCCACTTCAGGGGGAGTGACTACAGAAAATTATATCTGAGTTTGAAACGGTATAACATGATGGATAGCTTTGTGATGGATCGAGACTTTACCAAGAGTAAAGTAGTTTCCAACCTTCAAGGTTGAATGCAAAAGTCTAGGATATGTTGATGACCTGAGAAGACAAACTCATAGAAGATGTTGTGATACTAGAATGATGTTTGGGATATAGTACTCAAACCAGAAAGCAAGAATGTGGTATCTTCCAAATGGATTTGCAAGATAAGATATGTTGTTGATAGAAGTAAGGTAAGAGTTACAGCTAGAGGTTTCTATCAGAAAGAGGGAATTAACTCTGAAGAGATACTTACTTCTGGAAGCAAGGTACATTTCCTTAAAAACTATCATGGTAGTTTCTTCCATGATGAAGTAAAGACAAGCCTTCCTTAATGGTATGATTGAGGAAGAGATTTACATCGAATAGTCACGAGGATTTGAATTTGAAGACAGAAGGAATCAAGTATGCGAGTTGAAGAAGGCCCTCTATGGCCTGAAGCAAGCTCCCAGAGCTTGGTATGGAAGAATAGATAGTTTCCTGATGAGCATGGGATTTGCCAAGAGTAAAGTCGATCCTAACCTTTCCTACAAGGTTGTAGAAAATGTACCTGTCATTCTATTACTATATGTGGATGACTTATTCTTGACAGGGAATGAGAAACAGATCATGGAAAGTAAGCAGAAGAATTTGAGATGAAAGACCTTGGGTTAATGCATTATTTCCTAGGTCTGGAAGTATGGCAAAGTTCAGAAGGAATCTTTCTCAACCGGGGAAAGTATGTGGTAGAGATATTGAAGAGACTCAATATGCTGAAATGCAAATTCATGGCCACACCCATGTACTCCAACCTGAAGCTGTTAGCTGATGACTCATTAGAGTTAGTGGATGTGACTCACTATAGACAGATCATTGGGTCATTGATGTATTTAAAAAATACCAGACCAAACATTTGTTTTGCTATGAACACCTTAAGTCAATATCTTGTTCAACCAAGACGGGTTCACCTAGTAGCTGCAAAACATGTGATGAGGACTATAGACTTTGGTCAATACTATGATGCTAGCCATGAGTATAGATTGTATGGCTACACAGATGCAGATTGGGCTGGAAGTATCTCAAACAGGAAAATCAAATCAGGTATATGCTTTGAGGTCTGCTATGAGTTCATGGTTTAGCAGGAAACAATCCAGTGTTTCTCTTAGCACGGTTGAAGTAGAATACATAGCAGATTGCTGTACTATGTTATGAAGCCATATGGCTTCAGAAGCCGATATCAGGTCTCTTTGACTTGAAGATGGATACAACAATGATTCTATGTGATAACCACAGTTGTGATGACAAAGAACCCTATGTTCCACGTAACATGTAGAAATCGGGTATTTCTACATACAAGATAAGATGAAGATAATGATACTGTAGATGCAGATGATGGTGATTTAGTATTTCTATACTGAATATAGAGATGATGATGATTTCAGTATTTCTATACTGAAGATATAGATGATGATGCTTTTAGTATTCACATACTAGAGATACATATGGTGATAGATTTGTATTCATATATTGAAGACGTAGATGATGATGGTTTGGATGATGATGTACCAACAAAGCCTCTGCCTCGAGTAGAGTTTGAACACTTTCAAGACAAGCTTGGTGTTGTTCGGAAAGACCTTCCTCGAAAGGGGGAGTAGTGATGTTGCAGTGGGATTGTATCATCCCAAGACATCTGTCCATAATAGAAACGGTGACCTCGGTCATTGAGAACGTGATGGGATTGTATCATCCTTGGGCACCTTCCCTAAAGTGATCCGGAGACCTCGGTCTTCGAGAATGAAGAGGGATTGTATCACCCTGGGAAATATGTAAATAATAGATCCGGTGACCTCGGTCATCAAGAACGTGATGGGATTGTATCATCCTTGGGCACCTTCCCTAAAGTGATCCGGAGACCTTGGTCCTTGAGAATGAAGAGGCATTGTATCATCCTGGGACATCTGTCCATAATAGATCCGGTGGCTTCAGTCCTTGAGAATGTGGTAGGATTGCATCATCCTTGGACATAGTCCTAAAGTGATAGGGAGGGATTATCCCGTAATTGTATCGAGTGACTTCAGTCATCGAGAATGTGGTAGGATTGTATCGTCCTTGGACTTAGTCCTAAAGTGATAGGGACTGATTCTCCCGTAATCAATCCGGTAACTTCGGTTGTCGAGAATGTGGTGGGATTGTATCATCCCTGGACTTTAAGTCCAAAAGTGATCCAAAGACTTTTTGTCTTTGAGTTGTTGATTGCAGGTTGTTGCTGATGATGATGATGTCGTACTGATTGAAAGATCAGAGTATGATGATGATGACAAACTGATCGAAAGATCAGAGTATGATGATAATGACATACTGATCTAAAAGATCAGAGTATGATGATGATGCACTATGATTATGATGTTTCTGATCGAAAGATCAGAGTATGATGATGATGTTTCTGATTGAAAGATCAGAATATGTTGATGATGTTTCTGATCGAAAGATCAGAGTATGATGATGATGTTTCTATGTTGATGATGTTTCTAATCGAAAGATCAGAGTATGATGATGATATTTCTTATCGAAAGATCAGAATGTGATGATGATTATGTTCGACAGATCAGAATATGATGATGATGATGTTGCTGTTGATCGAAAGGCCAAGGTGCTGAAGATGTTGTTGTTGATCGAAAAGTCAAAATGCTGAAGATGTTGCTGATCAAAAGGACAAAATACTGAAGATGTTGTTGCTGATCGAAAAATCAAAGTGCTGAAGATGTTGCTGACAGAAAGTTCAAAATGATGAATATGTCGTTGCTGATCGAATAGTCAAAGTGCTGAAGATGTTGCTAATCGAAAGGTCCAAGTGCTGAAGATGTCGTTGCTAATTGAAAGATCAAAATGCTAAAGATATTGTTGCTGATCGAACCAGTCAAAGTGCTGAAGATGTTGCTGATCGAAATGTCCAAGTGCTGAATATGTCACTGAAAATTGAAAGATCAAAATGCTGAAGATGTTGTTGATGATGAAGACTGAATATTGAAGATGAAGACTACATGATGTTGAAAAGCTTCCAATGATTTATAGATGTGTTACCCTACTGATGTTGATGATGTCCGCTATCTCTACTCTTGTTGTTGTTGATGTAGAATACCCTTCTCGTTAAGGGGGAGTGTTGAAATATTGTAACTTCGAAGAATATTCTTTATGTATCTTTTGTGGTCCCCGATGGTCCAACCGGGAGAACCTCTTGTATTACATTGTACCCCGATGCTCCTAATCGGAAGAACTAATAAGAGTCATGAGGTAGTCCCCTATAATTGTAAATATGGGTCATCAGCACCCCAATGTGGTTACTTGAGCCTACATGTGTAACTCTAGCCTACATGAGTTAACTTAAGCCGACATGTTAATTGAGTAAACTTTAAGTAAACGGATGAATATAAATAGAGGTGTAGTGCTCCTCATTTGAGACACACACACTCACTTGGAATAGCGCACTTGTGGAGGAGAGGAGTTGTTGGAGAAGGAGGAGAATCATGTTTTTGATCTCCTTGTTGGTTGTACCTTTTTCCCTTTTTGGGGCATCTTTATTGAGGAAGCTTTTGCTGGGTTTTCCCAGGATAAATTTGTGTTGTTCTTGTGATACTGTTTCTTTCAGTGATCCTACTTTATATTCTTTTATTGTGAAAAATGAAATGATATACTTATGTCTTAGTTAAGCATATGAAAATTCAACAGTTCGGATGCGAAGTCCTTTACTATGGGCGGAAGCAAGGTCTTGAGGAACCAATCCAAGAAGATCTTGTCGTCAAGTTGGATTTTGCACAAAATACAACGTCATCGCCACTCATGGATGTGATCGGTTATATATGTCGCAGTGCTTTGGCACCAGGATAATAGGATCTCCACTCCTTTGTCATATCTGATGGAAAGTTGGAAATACTGCAGGAACACAAAAGCTAAGGAGTTGAAATATGGGTACTTGGCATGCGGTAGCTCAATGTACCATTTAGCCGTACCACCTGTAAGCGTGCATTGGAATAGCCTCAGCCTAATGGAATCGTCTATGATGTTGTTTAACAAGCACCATAGATGGAATGTCATGATGTGGTTTTGGGGACATTCCCCTGCCTTGCCTTCAAACTTGGGAATGTCTGATGGCAGCTTGGTTGGCATGGGAGGCCAAAAATCTTGATGGTGAATGGGTTCATTTGTCTATTGAGCAAAATCAGGCAAGTTAAGATAGGTCATGAAAGGTAGATTTGACCCCAGGTTAATGTGAGATGGGGGAGGGATGGTTGTGGGGTTTGCAGGTGAATAATGTACCTGCATAGCTGGGGGTATTTGTGGTGGCACCATTGTAAATGGGCCAATTCCCACAAGTGTGGTGTGAGGGATAGTGTGGATGGAAGGGACACTGCTCCAATGTGTGATAGGAATGATAGTGTATGTGGATGGGGCACTTCCCCCCTGTGTGACATGAGGGGCAGCATATGTGGAAGGTCCACTGCCCGCAAGTGATGCAGGTGGGAAAACCTGAGTGGTTACTATGGGTGGTGGAAATTGACTGATGATAGTTTGCATGACCATGCTGGGGCCACCTGCAGGATTGTTAGTGACAACTTGTGGTGTGGACATGGGTCCACTAGCTATGGATATGCCGAAAAATGGATCCGGGTTTGCACTAGCCATGGGGCTTGATGGTGCAGTATGGAGGTTTGGTTTAGACTGATATGGGTATGAATCTGAATCATAGGTTGTGTGGCCTTCTGATGGTGTGAGAGATCATTGAGAACAGTTTCGACAGTGTCGGTTTAATGTCCCAAATGGTGGTGGTTTGCCTCTTAGGCATGAGGAAGAGTGTGGGGGATCAATTGTTTTAGATTGTATTGAACTAGTGGGAATGATGTTTGGACCCTGGTTTCAATGGCTTCCTATTGGTTGTAGGTGATCACTCAGCCAACAAGATTGCCAGAAGACAGTGCTTGGATTTTTCCTCATGGGTGTTTCTACTCAATCAGTGGGGGTCGTTGCCCGTTTCGCTTGGAAATTCCTCTCAGCGGCCAGCTACTTTGGGGTTCCTGTGGTACTCCTCACAATGAGTTTTTGGGATGACCCCAAGTACTTCCCATGGTTAAGGCAGTCAAGGATTTATGTCCTCAAAGACTGTAGATTTTTTGAGCTTAGTGTAAATTGATAAATTTTAAGGGCTCTCTCAGCGTCATGAACTGAGTTGGGTTGATTAAGTGGTATGGTGTATATTTTTTTCTGTCTTTCTGGTACTAGGTGGCTGCAAATGGTTTATGAATTCATCATATTGTGGTAGATTTCATATCATTATGAATACAAGCAGTAAATAATCAGAAAGTTGTAAACAGATACAATTGTTTTTACCCTGAATGTTGATGGCCTAACTAAGTGACTACCTTACACCTATATTATTCTTTGACTAAGAGAAGGTGTTGGGATCTCAAAACAATGGGACTAATCCCATCCATGGATCCACAGGTCAACTCCCAGATTCCAGGTTGGTCAACAGGGAGGACGCTTAGCACTGAGAGAAGCCCTCCTTCTCTACCCCCTCTACCTTCCAAGTCATCCATTTTTAATGGTTTAGAACAATATTTAGTGAAGGGCCTAGGACTATACGAGTTGTTCCCTTCATCATATCCTAGAATACCCCAAAGGGTGATGACTGTGTAGAGGAGGAAGGGTAACCAAGACTGTTAATTTTATGTCAATTTTAGTTAAGATACATTCATTAAGCCATTAAAAAAATTTCTTTGAATTTACACTTTGTTTGTTCATGAAATTATAGTAAATTAAAATAGATACATAAATAGGACTATTGTGCTGGACAGAGGCAGCTGATCCACACTGACAATCCCTAATAAATTGAAAATTAACTACTGATTGACAGACCGCCCGTTTCGGGTCAAATTCAGTGAGGGGGTCGCAAAAAAATTTTGAAAACAGGCGAGGGGGTTGCACAGATTTCACAGACAGACATTAGAGGAAATTTGAGGTCTAAAATGGGCCTCCTAAGGAAAATAATAAAATAATAGTTATTAATTTTGGACGAAGAATGAAAAAAACTACTTTTTTTGTTCGTATTTTTGACATATCTTCTTGTGTTTTTACTCAAATTCCAAGCAGGAGATCTCGTTAGATGTGGAATTTAATTCCGCATCCAACGAGTACCCACACTGCATACCTTTTATAGACCCCGCTACCCCAAAAACAATAAATACCTGAAAAAATCTGATGATGATGTCATCATTACAATTTTTCAGGTATTTCTTGTTTTTGGGGTAGCAGGGTCTATCCAAAGTATGCAGAATGGGTACTTGTTGGATGTGGAAATAAATTATGCATCCAACGAGCTCTCCCGCTCGGAATTTGAGTAAAAACACAGGGAGATATGTCGAAAATACAAACAAAAAAAATAGTTTTCTTTTATGACAAATATGTCAATTCAACCATTATGGTTGACTTATTTTATTGAAATTATATTGGTTCTTGAATTCCAACTCACAAAATTTATTGTTGGCATGTTTTCTTATAAGGCCCATTTATACCCCAAATTTCCTCTAATGAGTGATCTGTTGTTCTGAGTGAAGTCACACCTTTCGGGGGGGGGAGGGCGACCTGGTCGCACTCGTGAGGCCTAAAAGAGCAACCTCATCCCCTGTTTAGGCATGATAAGTGCGACCTGCCCCAAATTTGGGGTTTTTCTGATCCTGAGTCAGATCTGGACGACAGTAACCTGTACTGTGGCCAAACAGACTCGGATTTGCCTTGCAGAGGCTTCGGCAACAATAAAAACTGAAAATAAACTGGATCTAAGCTATTTTGACAAGAAATTTTAAAAACTATGGCATAAACTGAACAAACTTGAAATTAAAAAAATTGAACCAAGGATCCTGTGGGATCGACCTCGTATGGTCACCAGTTCTGTAGCAGGGATTTCTCCTTGCTACAGGGGCAGGAATGGCTACCTTCTATCTATAGGACAGAAGGGTAGGTTCCTGCATGTGGAAAATGCAGAAACAAAAGCAGAACAAAAAGAAAGCAAAGAACAAGAAAGAGTATGGTTGTTGGCCTCTCTGCAAACAAGTTTAGGGCTTCGCTTTGGCTACCTGCAAATAAATATTAAATAGAAATAAACCTGCAAAACAAGTTAGAAATCAAACTTGCAAATAATTAATGGTAAGAAAACAACTAAACTAACAAATCAAATACATAAACAAGACTATGTTATACCTCTCCTTTGGTTAAATGGGCCACCATGCCCTAGCTAGAAGAAGCACCTCCCTATCTCACTCAGCAATGGAGGATCTATGGCTCAATGGGGAAGATGAGTGGAAGAGAGGGGGATGTGGGTGGCTTGAGAGGAAAAAAGGTCTCAAGGCATCCACGGGCAGCATAATAGTATGCAAGAGAGGAGTGTTTTGAGAGTGACCCCCCACCCTCCTTTTATAGCTTTTTTTGGGGTTTTAGGGTTTTAAGCCCTTGGTCTGGGCTTTAGCCCTTTTTTGGGGCTTTTAGCCCCTTCTTCCCTAACTTTAGCTCCTTTTAGGGTTTTAGGCTCCTTTGAGGGTTTTAGCCCCTTTTTAGAGGCTTTAGCCCCTAGAAGAGTTATTTAGGCTCCTTTTGGGGGTTTTTAAGCCCTTTTCTTCATTCTTAAGCCTTTTTTAGGGTGTGGGGGTCTAATAGAGTGATACAAGGGTCGTGTAAGGGTGTCCTTGGGTGGTGTAGGCCATATAGAGCTAAGTGAGGGATTTTTTGGGTTAACAGTTATCATAGGTTGTATATAGCTAGGATTGCATCTCTAAGTTTTATTTTGTATTCACCCAATATTCAAAAATTATTACTGAACTAGGTAAAATCCAGACCTACTATTTTATCGCTCACCTATTGTTTATAAACTCTACTTACATATTT
>LPNX010509846.1:226110-241534 GCA_001517045.1 Pseudotsuga menziesii
AGACCTTTCAAGGTCTTCCATAATAATAATATACTAGTATCAAAACTTTGCATCTAATTTATCAGTGTCAAAACTAAATAAACGAAGGAAGCATCGTGACCATCCATGTGGTCCTTTACAAATCTTTGTTCATAATTCATACAAAAGAATCAACAGTCCTGTTTATTTTCCATCTATACATAACCATAAACAAAATTTACACAACTCATCAAATATTACCATAACCAAATTAAAATAATACATCTTATACAGTAATCATATCCTATTAAAATAACATCAAAATCATATTATAAATCCATGTATTTCAAACACGAATAGGAATCGAATCCTGTGGGAATGCAAGACCAATTTTTTTTTATTTACTAAAATACATTCATTACATTACATTAAAATGTTTCTTGCCAATAGATGTCTCGACATCGATTCCCATGGATGTCTATACCCAAGGCAAAGCCATAATAACATAGCATAAGAATTGTATGTACAAAACAACAACAAAATCCATAATCATTTCTTACACATGGCACACTATACATCAAATCATATGTGGAATGTGGTTATTAAAATACATCCAATGCAATATAAATAACAAATGCATACGTTAACATTGATGTCCTAAGACCCTAAACCAATCACGGCCTCGACCGAGTTTTAATATAAATACACAGAGTTCATTTACGCGTTAATACAACAAACGCCATCAAGGATATTTAAACCCTGGCCTCTACAAAACCAACGAATGCACAACACTCACATAAGTTACGGTCATGACAAATTAAATCACACAGTGAGTCTTAGAAGTAATTACTCTGCTAACAAATCACCCCTACACTACACATTAAAATTTTCTTCAATAATGAAATAATAACATAGAGTTATCGTAGCCACGATGGGGTAGGCTCAATCCATTTACGGCTTGACCTCTAAACCACCCACACTGTTCATGTAATACATCGATTAAAATATACATAATACACAGACCTCAAATGAAGGTGAATGCCTGTGTCCAAACCAAACTATAAAACCATAACTTAGCACATTCATTTACAAACACAGTAAGCCAAAAACGACATATGTCCTTCATTAATTTTTCAGTGTATTAGAGGAAATTTGGAGTCTAAAATGGGCCTTATAAGAAAATATGCCAAAATAAGTTTTTGTGAGTTGGAATTCAAGAACCAATAGAATTTCAATAAAATAAGTCAACCATAATGGTTGAATTGACATATTTGTCATTAGAAAAAGCTACTTTTTTTGTTCATATTTTCGACATATATCGTTGTGTTTTTACTCAAATTTCGATCGAGAGAGATCGTTGGATGCGTAATTTGATTCTGCATCTGACGAGTACCCACACTGCATACTTTTGATGGTCCTCGCTACCCCAAAAACAAGAAATACCTAAAAAAACATGATGATGATGTCATCATCACATCTTTTCAGGTATTTCTTGTTTTTGGGTTAGCAGGGTCCATTAAAAGTATGCAATGTGGGTACTCTCTGGATGTGGAATCAAATTCCACATCCAACGAGCTCTTCCGATTGAAATTTGAGTAAAAACACAAGGAGATATGTCGAAAATACGAACACAAAAAGTAGTTTTTTTCTTTCTTCCTCCAAAATTAATCAATATTATTTTATTATTTTAACTATTATTTTATTATTTTCCTTAGGAGGCCCATTTTAGACCCCAAAATTCCTCTAATGTCATACACAATAGGGTAAAAATCATAAAGTATCCATCCAGTTGTTTAAAGTCTTACAGACATGCCAATGGGTTATGTCACCATTGCAAGCAATGGTGCAGCCCATGGCTCAAAGGCCCGAACCATGTAATCACTAAAAACCCAAGAATTTAGACACAAAACCAGAGGAAATGTGATTCTTCAATCCATGGACGAAGCCATTAAATCCAAGTCTGTAATCATATGCCCAAAGGCAAATTGTAAACCCCACATCGAAACCCACAACATAAAACCCCAACCAAGCAACAATCTATGTGCATTCTGCCCAAGATGGCTAAAAGGTAGCAAGTAAAAACTTGCTCACAGGCTTACCATGGCTGTGATTGCAAACGTTTGGAGCCCATAGAAGTTAAAGCCATGCTTCTCCTGATATCCTTTCAGCACTTGCAAAGCGCAATCGAAATGGGGATGATAAGTATGGCCATGCTCAAACATCAAACCAAACCAATGTGCAGGCGTATAAACCTAACAAGGACATACCTCACAGTTTGGAGGTCGCCTCCATGGTCTTCCCCCTACGCAGAGCCAAAGTGCAAAACCTTGAATGATAAACAATACACAACCATCGTGAGCTAAGCCTAATGGAAGGATGTCACGTTTCTCCAAACGCATTGAATGCACTGACTGGATACCATTAAATCCATACAAAACCCACTCTCTATAGTTTACATTTCACTGCATTACAACATATGACCACCTCCCAAATGAAAGCTTAAACTCTGCTAATATCGTTTCTACCATATGTTATGTCGCCACCCAAACTCTATCACAATGTTAACGTATTAAAAAGTTGGCATTATGGTGAGATTACAATAATACATAGTCCATAGGATGTGTTAGTCCAAGGTGTAATGCCATAAGGCATACATATTAATAAGTTAAATAAAATACACTTTAGGCTTACAGCTTTATCTTAAATCTGCCATGAATTGTGTTAAGCATGATGCTTAGTGAACATGGCATATGCAATATGCCATGTTAGCTTCTTCACCCTCATAAAAACCAAAGGTCTGCTCTTAAGCCAATATAATAACCTTCCAATAAAAGGACATAAGAAATGTTAATAGGTCTAGTGAAAATATGCATAGAACGTAAAATATATTAATGACATATAGAATAATGAATATACACCATAATAACGAATAATTAGCATACAGTAAATTTATCCATAATAGCTAAATTGGCGATAACAACACTTACCAAGTTATAAAACCAAGTCGATAAGCAATGTAACAACTAGCAGCAGGTCCTCTAGGATCAAGACTGTCTACACACTTTACACCAAATCCCATCTCAACGTAATGAACTGTGTAAGTAAATAAAATAGGTTCCTTAGTTCGATTGAACTAAGTAAGCCTGCGTAACAAACTAATACTTTACCTCTCAAACCATTTGTAATATCTCGAATTTTCGATCTACCAGATATAGGCATGAGCCTAATGTCCATGAAGATTATATTGATATTTAATTTCTATATTGGATCAAAGACCCCACTACATATGAACATGATGATTTCTTTTTATATATTGGGCATAAGCCAATTATTGATGATATATATATATATATTCTTGTTATGTTGGGCATGGACCCTGAAGCACATGTTTGATGACTTATTTTGTGTTGAGCAAGGAGCTCTAGAACACTTGGGTGATTGATGAATTGTGTTGAGCAAGAAGCTCTGGAGCACATGAGTACTTACCTTTGTGTTGAGCGAGAGCTATGGAATGTCACTGTGTTTGTAACTCCCTATTACAAGCATTGAGTATGGGCTCTGGTAAGTGCTAGTAGTTACTGAAAAGAATTTAATAACTTTCGAGTTAAAACAACTCGAGAAAAATATTGATCTCATCATACTTATTTATAAATGATTAAATGAAATTTCAAATTTCTATATTCTCATCAAGTACTGAAGAACTACCACGTTATATGAGGGAAATCCAATATGCAAGGATGTTCAGAGTTGCCTAACCTAGTAGACCTAAGCCATCTATCTACTTGACCTCCATCAACAAGTGTCATTAAGTCTAGGGATCATGACACATGATGCCCAAAGACAAATGTTAACAAGTATTTTAATACTATGTATTTTATACATAGTATGTATAAAGAATTAATTTTGATTAATTATATAATTGAATAAAGAAAGACGAGAAGCTCCACCAATTATTATTTATTATTAAGGGATTAATAAATAGTGAAATATCAATGAAAGACTAACTAGGAACTAGTTAAAAGTTCCTAGGTTAAGAATTCAAAATTACCCAAGTAAATTAAAAAGTGTTTAATCAAGAAATCAAGTATTTCTTGATTTAACTGCCCCTTTGATTGAATAGTCTTCTTATAAAGACTCAAGTTAAGCAAAGGTTTCAGGTTCTGATTTTTATCTAGGAGAATTATTATTCTTCCTGTTTGGATCTCAAGTGTTTTCTTCGAGAACTGCTCCTGCAAGGGAAGGAGGATTGATTTAGAAATTATTACCATATAGGAAACCCTACCTTAGGAGCTCTAAGCTACTTGCATGTTGGAGTCCAGCTCGGGGGGATCCGGATTTAAACTAGGAACAATTTTGGGTCATGGTTGGGTGGAACGTGGTAGTTCCCAAGTGATTTAGTCATCAAACATAGGTAAGATATGCATTGAATTGTTAATGCTGGTTATTTAAGTGTGCAGGTGCAGGCATTGACCAAGCTTCAAATTCAAGTATGAAACCATAGAAGGCATATTCTATTTTATTTCCTAAATATTCATTACTATTTATGTTAAGTAATGGCTGCAATGTAATTTCTAACCCTAAGAGTTAAGTTTTATGGTTAACAATCTGCTAGGGTTTGTAATTACAATTTACTAATCTTATGCTGGAGAAGTTTTATTATATGTTGTTTATGTTCAGGGTGGTATCCTTCATAAATGTTACTGTATTAACTAGGTTTTGATCTTATTATTATGTTTATATTATGTTCTCTATATTTAATACTCTCCTAACATATTCCATTTGTCAGCAGAGGCTTGCCCTAGAATTTTAAATAAACTAGTTCAGTAATAATTAATTAAAATATTATTAATGCTAACTATACAAGTTTATATTTTAAACTAGATCTACTAAGAACCGAGTTCATATAATAAACAAGATAAATGAGTTATTAAAGACCTTCCAAGGTCTACTTCATATAATCATTTAAAACCAAAATACTTCACAAAACTCGATCAAACATTAAATTTAATCAGAGGGATATCGTGACCATCCATGTGGTCCTTATCAAGACTCTGCCATAAAACCTATAGTATTAACATCTATAATAAAATATCATAAATCACATGCATTATATCTTTAAAGGTCCCATATAATATCCATCATAAAAATCCACCTAAAATTTTTACCAAGTAACCATTTATATAACTCTGTATTAATAAACAAAGATCGTATTAATAAACAAAGGCCATGGTATCAATCCTCGCGGGTTACAAATTCAATTCATAAACAAAATTAAACTCCACAATAAGAACATTAACATAAATCATCACCATAATCAAAATGCATAACAAAATCCATAGAGTAAATACATAATATAATTTCTATTATCACTTATAAAATATTTTACAGTTTGAAATCACCCAGGCCCAAATTGATGAAGGTCGTATACCCACTCACCGGCCACGGCCAAGTTTCCAAATCCAACTACAAAGTAATAATCACACAATCACACTACAGTACCAAAATGATATCGTGGGTTTTCCATAATCCTGGCTGTTACAGCCATATCGTTTTAAAATAACAAATTACATTAAAAAAAACCTTTTTTATGCCAACAGAGTTCGCGACATCGAGACCCATGGGTGTTCAATACACAAGGAATAAACTCTAAAAAAAAACATAGTATAATATCGAACATGAATCAATCATTTACTTAAATACATTGTTTATATCTCTACATGGGCCACGATTTACACTAAGCATTCGGGCTATGTTTTACCAAAACATCGAATGCCTTTTAAATAACGATGCATATGCTAGCTACAGCATGGCCTCGACCAAATAAAATTTTAATACACAGTCCATTTTCACATAAGAACCAAATACCATAATCAAGTAAGATAAAAGCTCTCGTAACACTATGGGAAGGAGCATGTCATTCACCGCATGGACTATACCCACGCTGTCTATACCTTCCCGTTTTCAACTAAGTAATGATGTAATACACAGAACCATCAACTTGCAAATGCCCACATAAATCATCCATAAACCACGTAATAAACACAGAAAATAATGTGCTATGCACATCACAATTTTAAACCATGGTAAATCAAGTATTAAAAACTGTATGCATTCATTACACGCAGAGCATTCGATTAAGCGAATTCCCCTACCTTTAAAACCCAAACTCTATTTAAATACAGTGCCAAATAAAAATGCAGAAGGAAATCACATACACCATATATCAATTTAACCATTACATTTTATAAAACCAATATTTATATCTATTTACACAGAGATCCCAATGTCTGTACACAGTCGCCATTAAAATCTTAGAACAAATTTTTACATAGGCATGCCAATGGGCTATGGAACCATTGCAAGCAATGGTGCAGACCATGGCTATAAAATCCCAAAATGAAAAAGATAACAATTTACATAACCAAAATGAAATCACATAGAGCCAAATGGCCTAAGAATCGGATCATGGCATAATGCCTCAACATTAAAAATAACCAAGTCTATATTCATAAGCCTGAAGGAGAAATTGCATTCGCTACAGCATCAAACCCCAACCAAACAACCAGTCGAAATGTAGCTCTGCCCATAGGGTTGAAGGGTGACAAGCATAAGCTTTATTAGCAGGCTTACCGTGGCCACGAATGCAATACTTGGAGCCAACAGTGTTGTAGCCATGCGTTTCCTTCATTCCTTTTGGCACCTGCAAGCAAAAACCAATATGGGTATGGAGTATGCCATCCTATCAAACTGTAAACCAAACATTGTGCAGGCGTATAGACTCAACACAGGCTTACCTTATAGTCTAGAGGTCACTTCCATGGCCATCCCTCTGCACATAACCAAAATGAATAAACCCCAAATGAGAATACAATGCACATCCATCATGATCCAAGCCTAAGGAAAGGCTGTCACACTTTTCAATATGAATTGAATGCAACAGGCTAGAGTCCATTAATGAATCATCAAACCCACTCCCATAGTCAAGCCTTGTTGCAAGGTATCGATTAATAACACCGTCCACACCAACGCTTAAACCCTGGAAAATCATAGTTTATATTATATATCATGTCAATCCCAAACTCTAACATCAACATTAACATATTACAAAGTTTGCTTTAGCATAGAATTTCGATGGTACATGGTCCATAGGATGTGCTAGTCCAAAGTTAAGAACCCATGCTTAAAGCTTTTAGATATTTTTTAGACCATAGGTTTATAGCTTAGGTTTTTAATACCTTAGTAACAAAGCATTTATGCTTAAGAACCATGGCATACAAAGTATGCCATGGTAACATATAGGACTATAAAAATCCAATGGTTGCTCTTAAACCAACCTAATAACCTGCCAATAAAAGAACATAAGAGAAGTTAATAAGTATAGTAAAAATTATACATAGCACGAAATAGATATTAATGACATGTGTAGAAATAATAGATCAATTCTATGTGCGATGATGCTAAGAAGAAGCACGGGAAGTAGATCTTGCTACTAAGAATTCTCAAAAGCATACACAGGAAAAAATTGAGAGAAGTAAAGAGACTGAATCACATGAATGAAGAGATGAATATTGGTGTGTATCCTTCCATTGAATAAGCATGAATAATAGTGTACAAAAATAGTACATCCCTCATAGGAAAATATAATTGTATGGAAACAAATCATAAAGCTCAAAAAGTTTAACTTACCAAAATATAGCAAACCCCCATAGGTGGCTAAAGAACTTCCCAAATATATCTGTTATAGCGGATTTCACCACTCTAGGTGAATCACACTTTGTATGGCCTTCCCCTGTCCTGCTGCAAACTCTTTAGATCCCATGGACCACATTTTATCCTTTGATGTTACCTTGATCATCCCTAAAACTATATGAAAAATGATATACGTGGATTTTTACCTGATAACCACATACATACGCAGATCTCTCCCCAATAACCGCGTACATTGGGATGTGTGCATAGTCCAAATCCTTTTGGAGTTTTCCTTGACTTGGATCCGAATCATTTGACTCCTCACCTTCCATATGCCTTGAGATCATTTGGATTCGACCCTTCATTATCCCTTGTGAAGCTATATAAGGAACCCCTTGGTACATTGAAGGCATATAGAGATATTGAAGCAAAGAAACTATAGTCCATTGTTGCTGGAATTTATACTTGAGTTTGCATCCCTTTGTCCCTTGGAGCACTGTTGTGTTCTTCCCAAGCTGGCCTTTTGCTAGTAATCTTGCTATCGAGAGATGGAGAATTGAGGTGGTGGAGGCCCAAGTGGGGGATTCAGTTTCTCTGGTTCCCTAACGTGCCGTCAGAGGTTGTATCTATCTTGTAATCTCTAATTTATATTAATAAGAACTATCTTTTTTTGTCCAATGATGTGTATTTGGTTAATGTTGTATCCATTGGAATATGTCAAATGCTTTAACATTATTGATGATATGTATATATGATAGACTAGATCTAACACCATGATATATAGTATGCTTGTATTGTTTACTTGTTGTTGAGGAAGTATTATATCAATTCAAGATGAAGATTGGAAAGCTAAACGGGGATCTACTTCAACCATCCGGAATAAGGTATGAGGTCTGATCCTTTAGTGTTAGACATTTTATTTCTATTGCATATTGGGAAAGATTGATTTCTAAAGTCAAGTATGTCTATTGTGGTACCCCAAGCCATAGGAATTTCTCTCCGTAACAGAATTGGCGACTCAGCTGGGGATTTCCTAGTAGTTGTCCTTTGGGGGTGATTTTCTCGGCATTCAATGTATTTGAATTGCTCTTTCTCTCTTGTTTCTATGTCGGTTCTAGGGGCATGTATGCCTGGTTACGTACCTGTCTGTTTGCCTTGGTTTATGCACCTTTTCTTCCTGTACGCGAGTTTTGGATTTACAGTCGCGTATACACGCGGTTTCCTCTGGGATGTTCGCGTATACACGTGGGTTTACTACGAATAGTCGCGTATACCCTGGTTTTTCCCTTTCTGTGGAAGATTGTTGGTTGCTAGGTGAATGCTATTAGTTGTTGAGTCTCCTTTGGCACTGCCTGAGTTTGTTTTGACCTCTATTTCTGACCGGAAACGTTTTTTTTAGTCTAAAATTATTTTTTTTAGGAAATTTCTTGTCATGGCATTTTCGATTTTTTGTTTGAGATTAGTGCATTAGAGTTCTTTTACCTTAGTGTTGTGCTTGCAGAGTCTGAGGGTGGTAGAATCATTCTTTTTATTTTTGCATCTCTTATGTTTTCAAAAAATCCAAAAACATTTGCTTATCATCTTGCATTGCATTTTGCACTTTGCATTGTACTTGCACTATATCTAGATTTGCTTTGGAGTACTAGTTAGGACTTCATATAGGGAAATTTGCATTCATCATTTGAAGAAGAATTGTGCATTTCACGTAGTACGCATACCCTGTTTACATGGACACAATGCATTTGCATTGATTATTATGGTGTGCATTTTACTTCATGTTGTGTCATAACACCACTAGTTGCACGACCATATCCTATTTTTGAGTAATAAAGCCAACTAAAATCAACGCTAATTAAAATGAATTACACTCTTTTCTTTTCTAGGGTGCACCAACAAGCTTAGGTTTTAGGATCTTGGAATATTTCATTGTATGTTAATTCTCCAAGATCACTAAATGACAACATCTAGGTGTCTATCCAGGGAGTGTGTGAAATCCTTGGTATAACCATTGTTCTCAGGATCCTCCTCTCAAACGGGAGTTAAGCATGAGGAAATGTGAGCGGTTATTGATTGGGATGACCCCTAGTCATAACTGAGTAGCACCGGCGATATTTACAGGATTGTATTCGTATCTGGGGGCTCTTTCAAGAGTTTCGGGCTTTGCTACCCTGCCCATACGGTCAATCCTGCCTGCGACTGTCCACCTGAGCTTTGATTATATTCAGGTGACCTTAGTGACCTTACCTAGGATATCAAGGGGGTACTTGTAGAGGTTATTCTACATGTGTCCCAGCCAAGTTGGGGTCAGACAACATAGTCTCTTTACGTGTTGAAGCTGAGGGCCACAATAATTGGTTACGTACCTCTGCTTGTTGTGTATGGGAGTCTCAGGCCTCTCCTAGGCAAGACATACCTGCTTCATTCGGGAGCTCACTTATCCAGCCCTTGTTTGCTTGCATTTGGCTTTAGATTTTATTAGTGATTGCTCTATGCATGCTAGTTGGCCTAGGGTTTACGTAAATAGAGAGTCTTTGCTATTTTTTGAGTCATTGTGGATTCAAGTGCGGTTCCACGCCGTTCTCGTCGGTTAGCAGGGCTTCCACCTTCTACTTTTCCTCCTCCTTTGGGAGAGAGACCTAGGCGGACTATGTCACACACTGATTCACACACCATGGAGGACCATTCAGAGATTATTCCTGATCCACCTCGTCTCATTCGTATTGACGATGGGGAACTTACTCCTACGTACGATCCTTCACCTGACCTAGTTGAGTTCGGTCCTGTGATTTCCCAGATAGGATCCTTGCACAATCGACCTACTCACCCTAGGGATGATTCCCCATTGACACATTACCTGTATGGAATGCCGGAAGATGTCGAGAATCGCTTTGAACCTGCCACTACTAGTTATAGTAGTTATGCTACGACTAGTTTTCCTATGCATGATTTGACGTTCCACATCGAATCCGACTTTGAGCCTAGCACTATGCCTGGGGGCAATCCCATGCCTTACCTTGCAGAGAGGTTTGGGAGTACTAGTCACATTGCACCTTTTGTCCCAGTGGTGGAAGCTACATCTTATCTACCTCCTAGGTCTAGGGTTAGCGATCCCATTAGGATACTAGGTCCTAGATGAGTGACAATAGGCACTAGTACGTATCTTCTTACCGAACTTCCTTCGTCCTCGGTTTCGAGTTCTTCAAATGTACATCCTCCACCTTATCCATGTGGTCCTTCGAGCCGATATATGGCTACGAGTCAAGTCTGTACTGCGGTTACTAGGCCGATTGTGTCTCAAGTCCATATACCACCCGCTGCTCCGGGAGGTTATAGTCACCCTTCTGGTGGTCAGCTTGTTATGTCGGGGGCATATATACCTACTTCTGGTATGTATGTTCCTCCTTCTGGAGCTTATCTTCCTACCTACGGAGTGTCCCATGGGGATCACATGCGATGACCTATGGACCTTATTGTGGCACATAGTATGGACAGGTTTCTTCACCTTACGGAGGCAGGTATCAACAACCTGCTTACTCTCCTAATTATGGCTTCGTAGCTCCTACTAGTCAAGGTACACCTTACTATGGTACTTCCACGCAACCCTATATGGGTCAGACAGGAGGAGGAAATTATGGCCAAGGCCATAGTCGTGCTCAAACCTATGTGAATCAGGGAGCGGTCCATCGACCTCATCATCCTAGGCCCCCTTTCCTTGCAACGCTTAACCTTCCTGACTTATGGAGACTTACGAACGATCCCGTGGCTCATGACCCGGCTTGGTCGGCTGTCCCTACCAAGCTTCCTTTGGATATACCTAAGTTCGAAGGCAAACCGGGAGAGGATCCGAGCGAACACGTTACCACGTTTCACCTTCGGTACTCTTTGAATTCGTTACATCAGGACTCAGTCCGCTTACAACTATTTCAACGCACCCTCACAGGGCCTGCTGCGAAATGGTATATAGAGTTACCAAAGGAAGCCTTTACCTTGTTCGACGATCTTGCGATGACTTTTCTTAATCACTTCCAGCTACCAATGCGTTATGATGTTCGTACTAAACTCTTATTGACATTTCGGCAAGATAAATTCACCCATATTTCTGATCATATTTAGGAGTGGCGTAGACGGAAGAGATTAATTAAATCTTTTATACCGTCGGAGTTCCTTCTTGAGTGGTTCCTCAAGTCTTTATTGCCATATATCGCGAAGGATGTTTCTACATCCAGAGTGCAGAATGAGGAACAAGCGATATTTAGGGTGTAGGAACTGGACCTGATTTATGCTCAGTCTAGTTTGTTATATGAGATTATTCCCAACACTCCTCGTTCTAGTTTCGATCCCAAGGTCAAACCTGGACCACATGCCGATGGCATTGTGGGTTGTGCAAGTGCCAAACCTGCGGATTCGGTTGCAAAACAAGTTAGTCAATTGTCGTTCAACCAATTTTTTTCGGGACAAGCTATGGCTTCATCTCAACCTGCCCAAATGGTGAGTGTACTTTCTGTGTAATCATCGGACTAGAAAGGTAACCAGAAGCCTAGACGGAATAGAAGAAAGGGTAAGAATAATAATCGAAAGGGTGGGAATAAGAATGAGAATGCTTCCAATCATGAAAAGAACGGTCAAAATGTTGGGGGGGACAAGAAAGTGAAATGTAAGGTTAAATTCCCTTGCAAGCTATGTAAGGATGATCACCTCACTTACTTGTGCCCTCGAATTGATGAAGCTTTGAGACTCTTAGCACAGGTCCTAGCTGTGCTAATGAACCCTTTACCGCATAACCAGAACATGAACTCAAAGTCCCAAGAGCAATCTAGTGAGAATGATCCACCGGAGGCTAGTGCTCGTGGGTGCATTAACATGGTCCGTGTTGCTAAGGTTGTGACTCGTGCCAAAGATTATGGATTGTCACAACCCAGCCAGGCAAAGAACCTGATCCACCAGGAACTCCTTTGCGCATTGAGAAACCTGCGGATAAACCTAAAGTTGCACCTAGCATTCCTAAGGGGGTACTTAAGCGCTCGGGGCATAATCCAAATGCCCGAGCCGCCCAGAATTATTCAGTTGTCTAGGACTTGGGCCATACTCCTTGTGCGATGTCTGCATTGGAAGTGCTTTAGATTTGTCCTTCATAAAGGAAGGCTTTGCTTTCTTCTCTTGGTGTGAACAGTGATGATTCTTCCTCAGTGATCAAATTTGAAAACTCGGGACATCAGCCTCGCTTGCCCTACTATGTGTCGTTTTTGGTACACGTAGAATGTCTTAACATGATCGTCAAGCGCACTGTGATTGACGAGGGCGCTACTGCCTCTGTGATGTCTTTGTCCTGTTGGAAGGGTCTTGGTGCCCCTGAGTTGTCGAAATCAGCGACTATGTTAATTGATTTTGATGGGAGATATTTTAGGCCGCACGAAATCCTTCCCTCTCTTAAGGTCTGTTTGGGGGGGAAGACCATTGTGATAGAGGTTGAGGTGGTTGATGTGCCCCTCGACTACAATCTCTTGCTGGGTCGGAACTGGATGCATAGTATGCAAGCCGTTTCTTCTTCCGTGTTTCGCGTTGTATGCTTTCCACATAACAGGAAGATTGTAACAATTGATCAGATGGCATTCAAGAATTCCCCTGTTACTGCATCTTCAGGAGCTTCGGTCCCGATCGTTGAACACTCTCAGCCGACAACTGGGAGTGTGGGTGTAGGCATGTATTCATCCCTCATGGGAACCTTTAGTTTTCATACACCGGTCCTCATGATAGGATCTCGTTCCGATAAGGCTTCGTCTTCTACGAACTCAGTGTCTTTCCGCACGACTCATATGGAATACCCTTGGATTCTTCCTACGCTGAGTATTTCAAGTGAGCCTGCCGAGAACAACGTGCTGCTTCCTGCAGCCATGATTGCTTATCAAGCAAATCTTCAGAGTGTTGTGGAGCCTTGTTTTTTTTCTTCCTGGATAGAGGAGGAAGACCCCTATTTTCTTCCGGCATGGGCAGTACAATCTTCTCATGCCCATGACTGCCTTGACACGGTTTTCCCTTTAGATGAAGCGATCATCGAGGCTATGTCGGGTGTTGAGCCGCCATGGGAGGAACTTCATCATAGATCATATTTCCTTCCACTGCTTGACCGTTTGGAGCATGAGGATAATAGGGAGATTCTTATTCAGAGGTTTGGTAGTCCCATGATTCCATTAAGCTCTCCTGGTCAGATGGCTGATGGAAACATGGCGAACATATCTTCCACGATTGCTATCAACATCTCTCGAAATCCTGGCACCATTGAGAATGTCTATATTGGGGCGGAATGTTCCCAAGATGAGATTCTCGAATATACCGAGCTATTCAAGGAATTTCATGATTTTTTTGCTTGGTCTTATGATGAGATGCCAGGTATTGACCCTCGGATTGTCGAACATGAAATTAAGACTTACCCCAATGCTAAACCTATTCGACAACGTTTACGCGCTGTGAACCCTAGGAAATCACTCGCCATTAAGGCAGAGATAGAGAAACTGTTGAGAGTCAGTTTCATCTATCCCGTTCCCTTGACGGAGTGGATTTCAAACCCTGTTTTGGTAGATAAGAAGCAGGGAGCGATTCAAATATGCTCTGATTTCCATGATTTGAATCGTGCCTGTCCTAAGGATAACTTCCCCACACCATTTATAGATCATATTTTGGATGAGTGTGCGGGTAGCGAGGTGTTCTCCTTCATGGACGGATTTTTCAAGTATAATCAGATCCAGATTAAACCTGAGTACCAACACAAGACTACATTTATTTGTCCTTGGGGAACGTTTTCATATCGGAAAATGCCTTTCGGCCTTAAAAATACCGGAGCTACATTTCAGTGAGTGATGACCTTGATTTTCCACGATCTCAAGTCTATTATTGAGGTATTTTTGGATGACCTCGCTGCTCACTCTCGTATGAGAATGTGTCATCCCTATCACTTGATATTGGTATTCGAAAGATGTCAGCACTATTTGGCTCGATTAAACCCTCATAAGAGCATCGTTTGCGTGAATTCAGGTCGTTTATTAGGATTCATCGTTTCAAAGGAGGGGATAAGAGTTGATCCCTTGAAGGTTGAGTCAATACTTCAGTTGTCTCCCCCGAACAACATTCGTCATCTTCAGTGTTTGCAAGGTATGGCAAACTTCTTACAAATATTTGTGGTCAATTTTGCCAATTTGACTAGAGGCTTCATGCGTCTCTTGAAGAAGGATACTCCCATTGAATGGGATGAACAAACCCAAGATTCCTTCAATGCACTTAAGCGAACCCTATCATCGGCCCTAGTGATTAGTCCCCCGGATTATAGCTGTGATTTCCTATTATATGTGGCCACATCGTTAGAGACGATTGGTATGGTTTTGGTTCAGGAGGATGAGGAGCTCCTGGAGCATGTCATATACTACCTGATCTGAAACCTTATTAATGCAGAGATTCGGTATTCTCATGTCGAGAAGCTTGCCTTAACAACTGTACATGCCGTTCAGCATTTGAGACATTATATTCTCCTTCGCCGGACTTTGGTATTAATTCTTGCACATGATCTAGGAACTAAGATTCAATCTCATCAAAGAATTATTAACAATTACTCATGAATTGGAAATTTTCAGGAACTAAATAAGTTTCCTCTCTGTATATTTATATAAACAATTAAGGTTTTTTTGTCAAGTGGTTAACTGAGTGGTATTGCATGGCAAAGATTCAGTTAAGCTAGACTCATGCATGGGAATTCGAATTGTCCCTTAGTTATTCGAATTCTTCATTG
>LPNX010509846.1:241864-255328 GCA_001517045.1 Pseudotsuga menziesii
AAAGAGTTCTTCACTCAAAACTCTCAGCCACTACTCTCTCTGATGAAGTTGTTCAAGATGAAGATGAAGCAGAATCTTCTACACATTCAATTCGAATTGCAGAAAGTCTCCATGAAGTGACTCCTTCTCCTGATGCTCCGGAAGTTCATGAGATCTCTGATATCTCATATTCTCATATTGCTGAAACAGAAGAAGACATTAGAATATCTGATATTGAAGAAAAATGCTGCTACACTTCCATGCAAACATTCACCGGTGATTTTCCTTTGAATTCTGTGCAAAATTTACCAGTAATTGTTAATAATTCTTTGATGATTTTGATTCCTAGTTCCTAGATCATGTGCAAGAATTAATATGGTATCAGAGCGACCTATGGCCTTAGTTGCCAGGGCCCTAGCATTTTTATGCACATATGTTTTCTAACTCTTCCTGAGTATAGCTTAAGGGGGGGTGTTGGAGACATTTACCATCATACACACTCTTTCGGTCAAATTGGCCTAGATAAACCACTATCCTAAGTTTAATTGACATCAGTGAAGCATTAAACTTAGGATAGTGGTTTAACTAGGCCAATTTGACCGAAAGAGTGTGTATGATGGTAAATGTCTCCAACATTTGGTTGTGGCCCATGTCAATCCATTTCAGTTCCTCCTCACACAAAGTATTATTGGGGGAAAATACAATAAATGGATTGTCATTCTGCAAGAGTTCGATCTCAAATTTCTTTCGGCAAAGTTGAAGAAGTCGTTGGTTTTTGTAGAGCTTATATTGGATTTCCTGAGCGAGGCCGAGGAGTTGGTTTGTGAGGATACTTTTTTCGATGAACATATCTTCCTAATATCAACCTCTGACCCATGGTATGGAGATATCATAGTATATCTGCAAACACAGAGGACCCCTAATCAGCTCTCACGAGATGAACGATGACGATTACGTCACGTCTCTAAGAACTACCTTATAGTGGAAAATACTTTGTACCGCCATGGGTTAGATTCCATTTTACGTCGTTTTTTAACTCATGAGGAGGCTGAGGTTGTGTTGAATGATTTCCATGGAGGGGAATGTGGTGGTCTTTTATCTGGGCTTTCTACAGCTCAAAAGATTCTGAGAGCGGGTTATTTCTGGCCGTCAATCTTTAAAGATTGTGTTGATGCGGTCAAGAGGTGCCACCCTTTCCAGGTGTTCGCACAGAATATGCGCTCGAAACTTGCCCCTTTACACCCTATTATCACCGTCGATCCCTTCACCAAGTGGGGGCTCAATTTTATGGATTGCAACCTAGCTTCGGCTGGGGGGCACCATCACATTATAGTGGCTGTGGATTATTTCATGAAATGGGTTGAGGCAATGCCTACAATAAAATCCGACGGTGAGACATTCGCTCACTTCGTATTCAACCAACTCATTAATCGGTTCAGGATTCCAAAAGAGCTTGTCACTGACCATGGCTCGCACTTTCAGAACCATATGATGGAAGAGTTGGCATCCAATTTAGGGTATAAGCAAGAGCACTCCTCTTCTTACTACCCCCAATTGAATGGATAGGTTGAAGCAGTGAATAAATCACTTAAGTCCATTCTCCAATGAACCATCGCACAAAGCAAGATGAATTGGCATATTATGTTATACCCTGATTTGTGGGCATATCGAACCGCGGTTAAGACTGCCACTGGTTTTTCTCCATATTAGCTTGTGCATGGAGTGGAGTCGATATTGCCGATTGAATACGAAATCCCTTCGTTGAAGCTAGCTATGGAACTCTTACCAGACACTTCACCTTTGGAGGAGCGTTTGGTCCACCTTGAGCAACTTGATGAGCAGTGTCGAGATGCATTGGTGGCTCTAGAGGTTAATAAACGTCGCGTTAAGGTCCAGTACGATAAGTCTGTCCACCCAAGAGTGTTTAGTGAAGGAGACTTGGTCCTTTTGTGGGATCAATTGAAAGAACCCTTGGGGGCAGGGAAATTTAATCCTATGTGGCGTGGTCCTTAAGTGGTCAAGCGTGTCTTAGAGAAGGGTTCCTATGAGTTAGTCGATTATGAAGGCATAGCTTTGGCGGAGCCTAGAAATGGGCTCTATCTCAAAAAATACTATGCATGATCTTTAGCCAAGGCTGCTTGTTGTATATTATTGTACAGCTTTTGCATAGTTAGGTCTTTTCTTATCGTGATCGGGTTTGTGATTAGTTTCAGTTTCTTTTGGCAGATGTCAATGGAATCTTCCACCTACTTAGGATTCGCGGATGGTGCAAGCCATCACACTCAACACTCAGCCTCTACTGCTTGGGTGATTTATACTCCTATGGGTCAAGTGTTGTCTTCAGGAGGTGTATGTCTACGGCCATCTTCCAACAATGTTGCTGAATATAGCACCATTATTGAGCTTCTACGGGATTCCATTTCATATGGCATTCTATCTCTTGAGGTACGTCTTGATTCGGAGTTAGTAGTGTCACAGCTTAATGGTTTGTACCATGTTAGAGATCCGACGTTATTGAGAAGATTCTTACGTGTGAGATTGTTAGAATGGAAATTTGACAGTATAACATATATACACATTCCAAGAAATGATAATCAAGTTGCTGACTCATATGCTAACTACGTGTTAGATTGGCATTTGTTTCATTCATAATAAATTAATCACAAACATTTTTACACATGTAAATAAATAAACCGATCACCATAAAACCTTTTTTATATATCAAAAATGTGGTAATACATAGTGTCATATACAAAAGTGGAGCTTTCAAAGCTTCCATCATATAATACATGGTAGTACAAAACATATACACTCCCAAGAATCTAATCCTGTGGAGGAGGGTTGTGATCATGATATGTCACTATGGCTCTAGCTAGCCGCCGGAATAACTACACCCATGCGCGTGGCACACCCACCACCTGTCGCTGCATGGCCTCAGGAAAGTCCTCAACTTGCTCCATGGGAACTCTATGAGTCAGTCGCATGAAGTTGGTATGAATACCCTGGAGCGTTTGATCTGCATCCACACCCGTGATCTCATCCCCTGTTATAGCGAATTTCACCACACTAGGTGAATCACACATTGTATGGCCTTCCCCTGTCCTGCTGCAGACTCATTAGCCCCTATGGACCACTTTTTGTCTTTTGATGTATCCTTGATCATCCCTATAAACATAAGAAAATTGATATATGCGGCTTTTTCCCCGATAACCACGTACATACGCAGATATTACCCCTATAGTTGTATACATCGGGATGTGTGCATAAATCCAAATCCTTTTGGAGTTTTCCTTGACTATGATCCAACTCATATGACTCCTGGCCTTCCATATGCCTTGAGATCGCACGGATTCGACCTTTCAATATCCCTTTGAAAAGCTATATAAAGAACCCCTTGGTACATTGAAAGCATAAGAGAGAATTGAGAGTAACGAAACTATAGTCCATTGTTGCCAGGATTTATGCTTGAGTCTGCATCCCTTTGTCCCTTGGAGCACTGTTGTGTTCTTCCCAAGCTTGCCTTTTGCTAGTAAGCTTGCTATCGAAGTGATGTAGATTGAGGTGGTGGAGGCCCAAGTGGGGGATTCAGTTTCTCCGGTTCGTAGACGTGCCGTCAGAGGTTGTCACTTGTAATCTCTGATTCATATTAATAGAAATATCTTTTCCTGTCCAGTAATGTGTATTTGAATGAATATTGTTTCCATTGGAATATATCAAATGCTTTTACATTATTGATTATATATGCTAGAATAGATCTAACACCATGAAATATAGTATGCTTGTATTGTTTACTTGTTTTTGAGGACGTGTTATAACAATTCAAGCTGAATATTGGAAAGCTCAATGGGGTTCTACTTCAACCGTCCCGAATAAGGTACGAGGTTCGATCCTTTAGTGTTAGATTTTTTTATTTCTATTGGATATTGGGAAAGATTGATTTTTGGAGACTAGTTTTCTGTTGCAGTACCCCAAGCCATAGGAATTTCTCTCTGTAACAGAATTCGCGACTCCGCTGGGGAGTTCCTAGTAGTTGACCTTTGGGGATTGGTTTCTTGGCATTCAATGTATTTGAATTGCTCTCTCTCTCTTGTTTCTGTGTCGGGTATGGGGGCATGTATGCCTGGTAGAGTCTGAGTGGTGTAAACTTAGTCTCAGCCTATCTGTTTTCCTTGATTTGTGCATCTTTTTCTTCCTGTATGCAGGTTTTGGTCTTACAGTCGCGTATACATGCGGGTTCCTCTGGGATTTCCGCGTATACACGCGGGTTTACTGCGCACAGTCGCATATACTTTGGTTTTTACCTTTTTGTGGAAGAAAGTGGATTGCTGGGTGAATTCTGTGAGTTGCTGAGTCTCCTTTGGCATTACCTGAGTCTGTTAATACCTCTGTTCTTGACCAGAAACGTTTTTTTTAGCCTTATTTTTTTATTTTTTTTAGGAAAGTTCTTGTCATGGCATCTTTGATTTTTTGTTTGAGATTAGTGCATTAGAGTCTTTTTACCTTAGTGCTTTGCTGGAATGCTGTTTATGTGTGCTTGCAGAGTCTGGGGTGGGTAGAATCATTCTTTTGCTTTTTGTATCTCTTTATTTTCAAAAAATCCAAAAATATTTGCTTCTCATTATGCATTGCATTCTGCACGTTGCATTGTACTTGCACTAGATCTAGATTTGCTTCGGAGTAATAGTCAAGACTTCATATAGGGAAATTTGCATTCATCATTTGAAGAAGAAATTGTGCATTACACGTAGTACGCATACCCTATTTTCATGGACACAATGCATTTGCATTGATTGTTAGGTGTGCATTTTACTTCTTGTTGCGTCATAACACCATTAGTTGCACGACCATATCCTATTTTTGAGTAATAAATCCAACTAAAATCAACGCTAAATAAAATGAATTACACCCTTTTCTTTTATAGGGTGCACCAACAAGCTTAGGTTTTAGGATCTTGGAATAGTTCATTGTGAGTCAATTCTCCAAGATCACTAAACAACAACAACTAGGTGTCTGTCCAGGGAGTGTGTGAAATCCTTGGTATAAGTGGCGTTCTCAGGAAGCTCCTCTCAAAAGGGAGTCAAGCACTAGGTAGTGTGAGCAGTTGTTGATTGGGATAACCCCTAGTCGAGAACTGTGTAGCACCGGCGATATAGCAAGGATTGTATTCGTATCTGGGGGCTCTTTCGGGAGTTTCGGGCTTTGCTACCTGCCCATACGGTCAATCCCGCCAGCGACTGTCCGCCTGAGCATTGATTATATTGAGGTGACCTTAGTGACCTTACCTAGGATATCGAGGGGGTATGTGTAGAGGTTATTCTGCATGTGTCCCGACCAGGTTAGGGTCGGACAGCATAGTCGCTTTACACGTTGAAGCTGAGCGCCACAATAATTGGTTTCGAACGTCCGATTGTGGTGACAAGGGCGTCTTAATCCTCTCCTAGGTGCGACATACTGGCCACATTTGGGAGCTCACTTATCCAGCCCTTGTTTGCTTGCTTTTGGCTTTAGATTTTATAGTGATTTCTCTGTGCATGCTAGTTGGCCTAGGGTTGACGTAAATAGAGAGTCTTTGCTATTTTTTGAGTCATTGTGGATTCGGGTGTGGCTCCGCGTCATTCTCATCGTTTAGTAGGACTTCCACCTTCTACTGATCCTCCTCCTTTGGGAGAGGGACCTAGACAGTCCAGGCGGACTATATCACACATTGATTCACACACCATGGGAGATCATTCAGAGGACACATCTGATTCACTTCCTCCTCCCATTCATGTTGACGATGGGGATTTTACACCTGCTTATGATCCTTCATCCGACCTAACTGAGTTAGGACCTGTGATTTCTGAGATAGGAGCCATGCATTATAGACATATTCATTCTAGGCCTGACCCCTCGTTGCAACATTACCGGTATGGAATGCCGAAAGACGCCGAGACTCACTTTGAACCTGCCAGCACTAGCTACGGTGGTTATGCTACAACTGGTTTTCCTATGCATGATTTGGCATTTAATGTCGAATCCGACTTTGACCCTAACACTATGTCTGGGGGAATTACCATGCCTTACCTTGCGGAGAGGTTTGGGAGTACTAGTCACATTGCACCTTCCATCCCAGTGGTGGAAGCTATACCTTATATACCTCCTAGGTCTAGAGTTAGTGATCCCATAGGGATACCAGGTTCTAAACAAGTGACGATAGGTACTAGCACATATCTTATTACAGAGATTCCTTTTTCCTTGCTTCCAAGTTCTTCAAATGCAAATCCTCCACCATACTCACCTGGTCCTTCGAGTCGGCACGTAGCTACGAGTCAGATCCGTACTGCGATTACTAGACCTATTGTGTCTCAAGCCTACATACCACCCGTAGTTTCCGGAGGTTATGTTCATGTTTCTAGAGTTCAGGTTGTTACTTCCTCGACATATATCACTACTTCCAGCATGTATATTCCTACTTCCGGAATGTATGTACCTACCTATGGAGTGTCTCATGGGGCATCGCAAGTGATGACCTATGGACCCTACTATGGGGCGCAGTATGGACAGTTTTTTGCACCTTATGGAGGCGGGTATTCACAACCTGCTTATCCTTCTGTTTATGGCTTTGTAGCTCCCACTAGTCAAGGTCCACCTCATTATGGTGCTTCGGCACCACCCTATATGGGTCATATGGGAAGAGGTCACTATGGCCAAGTTCATGGTGGTAATCAATCCCATATGAACCAGGGAGTGGTCCCTAGACCTCATAATCCTAGGCTCCCTTTCCTCGTGACACTCAAGTTACCTAACTTATCAATACTTAGGAACAATCCTATGGCTCATGACCCGGCTTGGCCGGCTGTCCCTACCAAGCTTCCTTCGGATATACCTAAATTCGAAGGAAAACAAGGAGAGGATCCTAGTGAACACGTTACGACATTCCACCTATGGTGCTCTTCGAATTCATTGCATCAGGACTCAGTCCGCTTGAGACTATTTCAACGCACCCTCACAGGGTCTGCAGCGAAATGGTATATAGAGTTACCTAGGGGTGTCTTTACCTCGTTCGACGACCTTGCAATGACTTTCCTTAATCACTTCCAGCTACCAGTGTGATATGATGTTGGTACTGAACTCTTGTCGACATTTCGGCAAGACAAAGCCACCCATATTTCTGATCATATTCAGGAGTGGCGTAGACGGAAGAGATTAATTAAAGCCTTTATACCGCTGGAATTCCTCCTTGAGTGGTTCCTCAAATCTTTATTGCCATATATAGTGAAGGATGTTTCCACATCCGGAGTGCAGGATGAGGAACAAGCAATCTTTAGGGTGCAAGAACTAGACTTGATCTATGCTCAGTCTGGTTTGTTATATGAGATTATACCCAACGCTCCTCGTTCTAGTTTTGATCCCAAGGTCAAACCTGGACCACATGCCGATGGCATCGTGGGATGTGCAAGTAAGAAACCTGCAGGTTCGGTTGCGAAACAAGTTGCTTAGTTGTCAACCAACCAATATGCCTCGGGACAAGCTACGGCTTCGTCTCATCCTACCCAAATGGTGAATGTACTTGCTGTACAATCGTTGAACCAGAAGGGTAACCAGCAACCCCGACGGAACCGAAAGAAGGGTAAAAACAATAATAATAAAAAGGGTGGGTATAAGAACGAAAATTCCAATAATAATGACAAGAACAATAAAAATAATGGGGGGGACAAGTAGAATAAACGTAAGGTTAAGTTTCCTTGTAAGCTATGTAAGGATGATCACCTCACTTACTTGTGCCCCAGGATGGATGAAGCTTCGAAGTTCATAGCACAGGGCCCAGCTGTGTTAACGAACCCTTTACCGCATAACCAGAATATGAACTCGAAGTCCCATGATCAATCTAGTGATGAGGATCCATCTAAGACTAGTGGTCGTGGGTGCATTAATATGGTCCATGCCGTGAAAGTTGTGATGCATGTGAAAGATTATACTTCGTTGCAACCCAGCCCAGGAAAAGAACCTGATCCACCAGGAACTCCTTTGCGCATTGCGAAACCGACCGATAAACCGGTGGATAAACCTGCGGATAAACCTGAAGCTGCACCTCGCATTCCTAAGGGGGTACTTAAATGCTCGGGGCATAATCCAAATGCTCAAGCCGCCCAGAAATATTTAGTTGTCGAGGACTTGGGTCATACTCCTTGTGCGATGTCTGCATTGGAGGTGCTTCAGAGTTGTCCGTCGCAAAGAAAGGCTTTGCTTTCCGCTCTTGGTGTGAATGGTGATGATTCTTCCTCAATGATCAAATTTGAAACTGCAGGACATCAGCCTCGCTTGCCCTATTATGTGTCCCTTTTGATACATGTAGAATGTCTTAATATGACTGTCAAGCGTACTGTGATTGATGAGGGCACTGCTGCTTCTGTGATGTCTTTGTCTTGTTGGAAGGGTCTTGGTTCTCCTGAGTTGTCAAATTCTATGACTATGTTAACTGTGTTTGATGGGAGAACGTTTAGGCTGCACGACATCATTCCTTCCCTTAAAGTCCATTTGGGAGGGAAGACCATTGTGATATAGGTTGAGGTGGTTGAAGCACCCCTCGA
This sequence comes from Pseudotsuga menziesii, assembly GCA_001517045.1. Lineage (NCBI taxonomy): Eukaryota > Viridiplantae > Streptophyta > Pinopsida > Pinales > Pinaceae > Pseudotsuga > Pseudotsuga menziesii. Next base: position 250,414 of record LPNX010509846.1, read on the forward strand.
CTACAATCTCTTACTAGGAAGGAATTGGATGTATAGTATGCAAGCCGTTGTGTCTTCTGTGTTTCGCATTGTAAGCTTTCCTCATAATGGGAAGATTGTAATGATTGACCAAATGGAATTCAAGAATCTACCTGTTACTGCATCGTCAGGAGCTTCGGTTCTGAAAGTTGAACATTCCCAGCCGGCAACTGGGAGTGTGGGTGTAGGAATGTATCCTTCCCTCATGGGAACCTTTAGTTGTCCTGCACCCATCCTCATGATAGGATCGAGTTTCGGTGGTGCTTCCACGTCTACGAGATCGGTGCCTTTTCGCACATGTCATATGGGAGATCCTTGGATTCTTCCTTCACTGAGTCCTTCGAGTGAGTCCATCAAGACGAGTGTGCCGTTTCCTGCAGTTATGATGTCTTACCAAGCTAATCTTGAGTTTGCTGCAGTGCCTTGTTCTTCCTCTTCGCGGATGGAGGAGGAAGACCCCTATGTGCTGCCGGCATGGGCAGTACAGTCTTCTCATGCCCACAACTGCCTTGATACAGTTTTCCCTTCAGATGAAGCGATTATCGAGGCTATGTCGGGAGTTGAGCCACCATGGGAGGAACTTCATCATAGATCATATTTCCTTCCAGAGCTTGACCTTTTGGAGCATGAGGATTATAGGGAGATTCTTAGTCAGAAAGTTGGTAGACCTATGGTTCCTTTAAGCTCTCCTGGTCAGATGGCTGATGGAAACATGGCGAACATATCGTCAACTATTCCTATCAACATTGCTCGCAATCCTGGTATGATTGAGAATGTCTACATTGGGGTGGATTGTTCCCAAGATGAGATTCGTGAGTATACCGAGCTATTCAAGGAATTTCGTGATGTTTTTGCTTGGTCATACAATGAGATGATAGGGATTGACCCTCAGAATGTCGAACATGAGATTAAAACTTACCCCAATGCTAAGCCTGTTCGACAGCATTTACGCACCGTGAATCCTAGGAAAGCACCCGCCATAAAGGAAGAGATAGAGAAACTATTGAAAGCGGGTTTCATCTATCCGTTCCCTTGATGGAGTGGGTTTCAAACCCCGTTTCGATAGATAAGAAGCAGGGAGCGATCCGTATATGCATTGATTTCCATGATTTAAATCGTGCATGTCTTAAGGATAACTTCCCCACACCGTTTATAGATCATATTTTGGATGAGTGTGCAGGTAGAGAGGTCTTCTCCTTCATGGACGAATTTTCCGGGTATAATCAGATCCAGATCAAACCCGAGGACCAACATAAGACAACATTTATTTGTCCTTGGGGAAATTTTTCATATCGAAAAATGCCTTTCGGCCTTAAAAACGCCAGAGCTACGTTTCAGCGGGCGATGACCTTGATCTTCCACGATCTCAAGTCTATTATTGAAGTATTTTTGGATGACCTCGCTGCTCATTCTCGTATGAGTATGCGTCATTCTTATCACTTGAGATTGGTTTTTGAAAGATGTCAGCACTATGCTATTATATTAAACCCTCATAAGTGCATCTTTTGCATGAAGTCAGGCCGTTTGTTAGGATTCAACGTTTCGAAAGAGGGGATAAGAGTCAACCCTTTGAAGGTGGAGGCAATACTTTAGTTGTCTCCCCCGTGAAATATTCTCCATCTTCAGTTTTTACAAGGCATGGCAAAATTCCTACGAATATTTCATTCCCATGCATGTGAATGTTCTATGCCTACCACCTCCCAAAAATATCTCTCCACATGTCTCTTCCTTGCAGATTCTACTCGCATAGTTTATTCATCTCCCATTACTGACGTGCACCACCTTGCTATTGATTGAGCATTTCAAATAGTAGATATTGTAGATAATTTTAATTCCTTTCTTTGTAGGGATATTTTGACACATGCTATGGCTCCATCATGCTCTCTTTTACCATGTCGATTCTCAAAACAGTTCCACATATGTGGAACTTTATAGTTTTTATGAAATGAACACAACCATTGAAATATGTGTGCATTTTTGAACTGACTAGCACATCCATCAGAGTAAATCTAGTGTTGATCCATCTGTATGTTCTTGCCATCCAATTGATCATATAACATGATGAAGGAATGACGTACACAGTGGAATTCATGGCACCTATCATCACTTATGTAGAAGTGATATTCTTTCAGAATTTCTCTTTGCTCTTCTCTACTATTTGGGCCATGCCTATATGTGATATGCACCATCAAGGAAACCTGCTTAGAGTTATAATACTAAATTTGGATCTCATTTTGAGGTTGCAGAGTGTATTTATCGACAAAATCAATAGCTGAAAGTATAGTAACATGGGGAAATGTATCTCTGGATAGTCTAAACTTATTATCCTACCATTGTGCCAAGTGGACATGCTGAACATATTGAGGTCTGTTTTCAATAAATTCCTTGATGAAGTCACTAAATTGTACTTCGTGACACAAAATGATCTCAATATCATTTTTTTTTCTAAGTAAGGAATGAAATGTAAGTGTTCAAACATAAACTTATAGATAAATACATACACGAGATGTCACCAATTGTATTTTTTTTCTTTGTTTCCCTCGGACTATTTCATAGATGATATATTTGAAACTTTTCATATTTGTAACCATATTCCCAAATTCAACTTCTCCACTCTCATGCATACATTGGCTCAATAATTCCATTCCATCATAGTGGGAGCAAGTTCCCCACTCGGGCCTATTGAACGTGATGCTATGAATGAATTCTCTTGATGAAGCCGCTGGTATTGTCAAGGAGCAATCATGCACATTGTTAGTATGAAACACACGACGAACTTACAAAAATATTTCATACTAATATTCATATTCTACATGGTATCTACAACAACAAGTGTTACAAAGAGTATTTATTCTAACATACCAATGCTTACATTTCTCAAAATGTCTTTTCCCCAAATTCAATTGGCTATATTCATTCATAAATTTCTTGTATAGTTATGTCTATGTTATATCAAGAAAATACTTCATATGTGGTTCATGATCCTTTGAACCCCTTCTCAATTTTAGTACATCCTTCCATTTTGAAGAAGGCCTTCACTACAACAAAACCTTATGATTAGCGTCCCTTTTAGCTTCCTTTTTAGCGTCCATTATCACTTTTAGTGTATTTTTCATCATTTTTTGGACAAAGTGGATGCTTTTCCATGGGATGGCGCTTTTAATGGCATTATTTGCGTCCCTTTTAAAAAGTTGACGCTATTTTGGATGGTAATTAGCATCCCAAACAACATCCCAATTAGTGTCCCAATTAGCGTTCGACTTAGCATCCTAATCAGCATCCCAATTAGCATCCCAATTACCATCCCTTTTTAAAATTTGGCGCTATTTTGGACGTTAATTAGCATCGCAATTAACATCCCAATCAGCATCGCCATTAGAATCCCAATTAGCGTTCCAATTAGAATCCTAATTAGCATCCCAATTAGCGTCCCTTTTTAAAATTTGGTGTTATTTTGGATGCTAATTAGCATCCCAATTAATGTCCCAATTAGCGTCCCAATTAGCATCCCAATTAGAATCCCAATTAGCGTCCCAATTAACATCCCAATTAGCATCCCAAATATAGTCCCTATATAAAATTTGGCGCTATTTTGGACGATAATTAGCATCCCAATTAACGTCCCAATTAGTGTCCACAAAAGAATCCCATATAACGCCAATAATATTCTCCAAAAAAACAACCTGAATAACATAGCACCATATATGAATCTAGGGTTAGTGACATGAATTGCGCCATGAATTTCGAAAAGAAAAACATTCAACATAGATCCAAGTATAGTGCCAGGAAACACTAGACCTGGATTTGATTTTCTAAATGCTAAGTACTGCTATTGAGATGATTTTCTAAAAGCTAGTACTGTTGTTGAGTTCAATTCCCTTAAAATATAAGGTTTGACAATAACTGTCAACTAATATTGTACTTGAAATTTGGGGATATATGCCCCACTATTTCCATAAATATGGAGATGATTTCTTGGAATCCTATAGCTTTGAAGTGTTCAATATATGAACCAAATATGCTTTGACATCCTATAGTTTGATATTTGTCCCTCCTTTGTCCCTCCTTTGAATACCACCTGTTAAATGACTGCCTGGAAGCGCATGATTTAATGCCCTTGAATATGGGGTTGATATTTATTGTTGATATTCAAAATATGGGATTTGAATGTTGGTAATGTGGACCTGCTACTTTGCTGGATGGAGGATTTGACACCATAGAGTCCCAATGATATTTCTTCTCCAAACATCTGTAAATCCCCATTGCTAATATTACTCTTGACTACTAGATATTTTGTAATATACTCTATCACTTGTTCACAGTATTACATTTCTCAATATGCCACGTATTTTAAGAGCCACTACTACGATAAAGGAATTTTCCTTCTTCAGATCATTACTAAGAGCTGGTAGAGAATTCAACATTCCAACACATAGGTATTGATAGGCTAAATATGCAAGTGGAAAAATACCAAATGTATTTTTGATAACCATTCAATAAGGAATCGATGCCAATAGGATGGTTTTATATTTGAGAAGTAGAACTCTTGCATATTCCTTAGCTATTAGCAAATTCCATTTCAAAGATCCTCCTTCAAGTGCAGCATGCAAGAAATTGAACTCTATATTTTCAACTTCAAGTATACTCTGGCCTCCAATGACCCTAAGGTCATTTATACAGGTCTGAAATACAAGACCCCAACCCTTTATTGAGGTTTCCATTTCAAGCAGTTTTCCTAATATATTCCAAATATGGTATCCTTTTTATATTTCTTGACTTTATTTTGCTAGTGCTTGATTGCATAAAACTTGATTATTTATCATTACAACCAAGTATGTTGTTGGTTCACTGATTTTTTTAAGAAGTTATACTATGCTGCATGTAGAATGCACTTTAC
>LPNX010509850.1:5438-20306 GCA_001517045.1 Pseudotsuga menziesii
GCTCGCCTTCTTTTACTCACAATCTCGCTACTACAAAGCTCAAGCTATCGAACTTTCAGGTGAAACACATTATCCGAGCATCCCAATTAAGCTCGATGGCTTCACTGTCGTACACTTCACATTCAATGCTGAGGACTAGAATTAATTCTAAGCTACTACTTTCATTAAATGATTGCCGGTTCAGATAAAGAAGTAAGGCTATAGTATGGCGTTGGCTTCCATGGGAGCTCTATCTGCCGTCACTGCCGACTCCCGAGGAAAAGATAATAGGCTGAAGAATCTTACCTCTATTAGCTTGAAATCTTTGCTTCTGGTCAAATCTCGTCGCTCAACCGCCTTCTTTTACTCACAATCTCGCTACTACAAAGCTCAAGCTATCGAACTTTCAGGTGAAACACATTATCCGAGCATCCCAATTAAGCTCGATGGCTTCACTGTCGTACACTTCACATTCAATGCTGAGTACTAGAATTAATTCTAAGCTACTACTTTCATTAAATGATTGCGGGTTCAGATAAAGAAGTAAGGCCATAGTATGGCGTTGGCTTCCATGGGAGCTCTATCTGCCGTCACTGCCGACTCCCGAGGAAAAGATAATAGGCTGCTGAACGTTGTCCTGAAGGCTGAGACTGAACTGACGATGCAATTCACAAGGCAGAGGTTATTTATTAGGTTTTTTATTTGTGTTGACAAGTGTCAATTTTTTATAAAAAAGAAAATTATAAAATTTTAATTATATTTTTAAATCTGACAATTAATTTTCACAGCAGGGGTATTTAGTCTATTCAATATACTTAACCAATGAAAAAATAAGAATAAAGAATTTCTAAAATTCAAAATTAATTTTTTTATTTTTAAAATAATATATTAAATATAAAAATACCATGAAACATTAGAAAACAATATTAAAAATGTATTGGTAATATAAAGTCAAACTGTTTTGAAGACCAAACGATCACTGTATTCCCTGCCTTAAGGCAGGGACTAATAATAAAACACCCCACTCCCGATCGCGATAGCAATAAGCAATCACTCCCGATTCCCGTATGATACTCGATAATTTAGTTAATTCCCGGAATTAATTAAACAATAATAAAGCAGTAGAGGGTGAGTAATGTAAAGTGAAGCAAAAGGAAGATATGCGCATGATGACGGGTAGAGAATTGCGGGCTGTGTGATGATTGATCAATGGAGAGCTCAGATGGAAAAAACTAAATTAGAATTGGTAGCCATGAAGCAGAGATTCAGGAAAAATCAATCATTTAGAAGTAAAGCCATACGATATTAATAACTTAAAGGAGAATCATATAATATGAGTGACTATGCAGATTGCAATACAGAAATGGCATGCTCGAGTAGTGCAGGAATTAGAATGTTATGTAGATTAAGAGAATCTCGTGATGAATGAATGTTATATAAAGGTGAACCACCTTATATCTATCTTTTAACACAAAGATAAATAATAAACCTATTCTATATGTATAACAGTGTGTTATACATATATGTATATATTTTAACACCTATTTCACAATTGTGTTTAAACTCTAGTGACCAATAAATGAAGTGGCTATCGAAACATGGAAAATAATAACTAACTTTTTTTTTTTTGATAAAAAGAAAAAAGTATAACAGGAAGTGGCCATCAAAACTATAATTTCCACTATAAGTATTAAACTGAATTAGCACCATGATACTTGGATATGTTTACAAACAAATGAAGTGGCTATGTGAGATATAGTTTTCCATGACACGTAGAACACTGAGTAAATGAATCAAGAAATTTGAAGCCCTCTTGAAGCCTGAAAATTCCTATTGAAATTTATGATGTAAGAATGATTTATATACAAACCTTTGCAAGTATAATGTTATTTAAAAAGTTAATTGTTCATATTGCTTCTATAGGGATGTTCCCTCCACATGCTAAGTTATTAAATAATTGTATCCCTCCACATGCTAAGTTATTAAATAATTGTATTTACAGGAAACAATAAGAATTTTTTCTGTACAGATGCCCAAATACCTCTATCCTAGTGATGAGAACCTTGTACAATGTAGTCCAAGAGCTCAAGTGTTTATCAAGAACAATTTTCCTTCCTTTGTCTTAAAATCTCTCAAAATGAATTATCAAGCTAGATTGCTATGGCATTCTATCCAACAATGACCTGGAATTCTTTCTAGGAGGACATCTCAGATCCGGTATCTCAATCCTTTCTCGAGTCCCAAATACAACAAAGTTGGGCATTCAAGCAATTTTTTCTCTATATCATCACCATACACATTGTAACAGTAAGCCAAAATCAGAACTTGCAATGATTTGTGCTGAGAAAATGCATGAACTCCATATCCTATGATTAGCCCATAGCCTATGGCATTGATTTCCTTCAGATTGTGATAGTTTTCGGCAATAGCAACCAAGAAGATATTTGATATGTTTATCAACAAGGAAAATTTTATGCTTTAAAGGCTGTAAATTGCACCAAGAGCGACACCCCTAGTGGAAGTAACTCTAGGCCCACATTCAACTAGATTCAAAATTTGCAAGCAAGATAGTTGTTGCAGAAGACTTACCCCCAAGTCTAAGGTTTGGTCGCATTCCCAAAGGTCTAGCTTCTTTAATGTTCTTGTAGAAGATCCAGTTTCCAACGAGGCTAAGCCCCAATATGTAACCAAAGTGCAACCATGTAATATAAGAACTTGCAAAGGACCTGCAACACCTATTGTTTCAAGTGCTTGATCTGTTATTCCATGGCACCACGAGAGATCTAAATGCGTAAGATTTGAGAATTTAATAAAGGTTTTGGAACCTACATTTCCCACACCCTTCCTCCTCTTTAGGTACACTCTCCATAAATCCCTACATCGAGGAACAATTGCACAGATACGCTTGTTAGTGACTGTATTAATGTAAGACTCCTTAAAGACCTGTAAAACACTCTCAATTTTCATGAGGTTGAGATTGATGACTTGAAGAGAAGGGTGGGTCTCTACTATTAATTCCAATTGAGAATTTGCAATTCCTCTTCCGGATTCTAGAGCCAACAAATTGGGATACCTTGGAAGAAATGAATGCAAAAGTTGGGCATCTTATTTCTCATTTTATTTGTCTATGTAAAATTTATTTCCAATTGTCGTGGATAAGAGCATGAAGAATCGTACCTTTTCCCGGTTGGAGCTGATCAATTGACGTGCTATGAACGGGAGGACCTAGCATCACCAGAATTGGTGTTATGATCTCTTCTTGATTCCACATTTTTTAAAGCTAGGGTGCTCTCATGAGGCGGACATTGAGTAATATCCTGTCGCCAAGAAAATCACCAATCCTCACTTGAACCCTGCCACCAAGAAAATCACCATTCCTCGCTTGAACCCTGACACCATAGAAACCAAAGCTCTATAGGGAAATGCCCCTCAGTGTGACCTTCTGTCATAGAGGAAAATAGGGGAGATATCTCACTTGACCATTGGTGACGCTGGTTCCTTGGAGATCGCATACATTTTAGAGGAAATCACATTGTAGCAAACCCTTATCTCTTATGATCCCTAACTTGCATTTAATCAATTGTCGTTGTCATATCACATCCCTATCCCACACACAAGAAACTCTATTAGGACATAATGGATGAGGAAGGATCCACCATCAAAGTAGGAAGGAATTCCGTAGACATACGTCATCAATTCAGTCCAATTAAAACTTAACAAATTGGCATTATTTAAGAAATTCATATAAATAATTTTTTTTAAACTGAGAAAAAAATTATAGGCTTTATGAACAAATTAATAGGGGTGAATGATTTATATATATCCTCTGTCGAGGACATAATAATTCCCTTCCTCATGCATTTTCGATAACTGAATTTAAACAATAGACAAAGTAGATAAAAAATCAAAAGTGACGAGGAGCAACATGATGTTAGGGCAACTGACCAACACACTTATCCATTGTAGAGACAAGTGGCTGTGGGTATCTGAATATTATTTACAGAAGTTAAGTTCTCCAACAATCATATAAAGTATCCATGCAAGGGTGACTTGCAACTTAGTTTTATGCAAGGAGGAGCAATAATGGAGCTTCTAGATGACTTCCAATGGCTTCAATGTTTTCTTGTTTGATGAACCTGCTGGAGGTACCCACATTTCTCTCTTCATTGCCAAACCAATATCCTTACCCATTTACTTAGGAAATTGCTCATTTTCCTTTTACATGTCGATACCTCCACGTTGTTCCTTAAGGAAACCCAGTAGGACATGCATCGGTAACAAGTTGCACAAGGAAAAAGAAGCTCATGTTTTTATTATATTGAGAAAGGTAAGAGACCTACGAGGTATTTTCCAATTCTGTTATCATTTCGATTTGCAAGAAATGGTTCTAGTACTATCTGGTTCACTCCATATCAGTAAGAGGTTTACATGGCACATTATCGTTGCCACAACAAGTGTTTTCTTCTATGCAAGTTAAATGATTTGCATTGAAGACTTAAGAGATGTGAATGGGAGGTAACGGAGGCTCGTTGAGGTTGGCTGAGGCATGATGTATACATTTGAAAAATATATTCATGCTTAGTATGAGAGGAGGGTGAACTGTCCATTTCAAAATATATTCATGTTTTGCACTAGAGGAGGGTGAATTGTCTATCTAAACTAGGAGGGAGGGCTATATATTCGAAGAAGGGCCTTGTCTATCACTATTTTGAAAAAAAATTAAGTACTTGAAGATATGCTTGAAATTGGGTCGCCTAAGAAAAATATTATAGGCCTATGTTTTCTTGTTTTCTTGTATATTATACCTCATGGTGTTCAGGTATTGCACGAAAAAATGTTCAACTCGTCCAACACTGTAGCAAATTTGTCATTTTGTTGTTAGAGCATTTTATAGAGTTAAAATTTTAATAGAATTGTGGCAGTGTGAGTTTATTAATTAAGGTTGTTGTTAAAGTATTTATAGTTTCAAAATTTATATCTACTAATTTAGATCAATGAAGGATTGTATTTTTTTTATAGGTATACTCTTAGAACTACTTCATGTGAGGGAAAATAATATTAATCTTATAAAAAAATGGAAGGTTAGAGCTGAATGGGGTTGGATCAAATAGAGACTAATTTTCCCGACAAAATAGAATCTTAAACTACAAATTCCTCAAACTCCGATGATGCATCCTTCTACCACCATTATCTTACCTAGTTAGTGGTCTACTCGTAAAAAATCAATTCTGTAACACAGTTACCGGGTTATAAAACCACCCAAACAATCATCCATATAAAGGTTGCGGTTGAAATACTCGAGCTCTAGGACTAGTCGGAGAGATGTAATTCATCGTCAAACCTCATTCATCTGAGTATGTATAGGTCATAAACAATTTTTTTCCCTTTCCATATCGAATTTATGATTCTTTTGCTGCAAAATTGACTTGTAACAAACCCCAAAAATACCTAAATATATTTATCGAGGTGGCAATATAAGTTTTTCTTTTTAATCCTATACATTTAATCATAATGAATAAATCAAAACTTTTTAATTGACCATACCATTCTTCCAAGATTGGGAATCTACCAAAAACCATCACTTTAATGTTGATTTACATAAACAAATTATAATAAGGTACAACCATTACACTAGTCACAAGTCTATCGTTGGAATGAGATAACTAGTTACACATTAACCCTTTCTTTTAAATTATGGTCCCTACATGACAAGGTACCATGCTTTGTACTTGATCTCCTTGGAGAAACCTATTAGAGATGACACATGAGTCTCTTGAGTAGATCAAACAACGACGTTAGATATACTTTAGATGTTAAAAGCACTTAACTAAAAAGTATGCAAATATATAACGATTTTACTCTAAAGTGTCTTTCGAGAGTTATCTCGATGCCTTTCACAGCTTTGCCATCCAACACTTGAATTCATGTAACTCAACATACATGTTAGTACTATATAACAGTCTATAAATCCAAGAACATAAGATTCATGATAAACTTATAAACACAATAAATTAAATCCTATAAACGAAACGAACCATCACAGATACTTATTTAATCTGACTTTAGCTTGGGAAAATGAAAGCATGTCTATGACTTTTCTCCCAACCATAGGATTCATTCGACGTATGTTGGTCCATCTAAATCCACTCTCGAGCTGGGTGATGAAACCATTAAGGTTCAAGGTTATAAGCACAAACTCTCCAAGAGTCAAGTTCAGATCTAGTATTGAAATCAAAGGGATACTTGGTCTACGAGTATGAGAATTAAAATTCTTGGTCATCATAACGTTGTTTTTAAAACTATTAAACATCATAAATCCTTCATAGGGTGTGTGCAAGAAGTTGAGGGACCTTTTAGATGCAATGGTAGAATGAAGTCAATCACTCTTGATCCATAAAATAGAAATCATCCCAAGCAATTCTGACCCTTCCAAGCCTAGTCCCAAGGCTGCCAACATGCATGCCAATTAGGATAGTACAGAAAAACGCGCTCATGTTTTACCTTGCAAAAACACACTCCTGTTTTGCTTCAATAAAACATGCTCCCATTTTGCTTCAATAAAATGCGCTCCTGTTTTGGTTCAATAAAACGCACTCATGTTTTGCTTCAGTAAAACATGCTCCCATTTTACTTCAATAAAACACGCTCCCATTGAGCTACACATGCACTTCATAAGAAATCTTGTTCATGATCGAGTTATTGAAGTTCTCTATTGCCCTACAGATGATCAAGTTGCAGAAATCTTCACCAAGTCTCTTACAAAAGCGAAGTTTTCTAAACTTCGGTCTATGTTAGGAGTTCAGGAATGTGTCCTTGCGGGGGGATAGGCTCTAATGCCTCCTTCCTTATCCTAATAGTGTCACTTTTGTAAATCCTTCAATCCTATCCCAAGTTGTTCTTAAGGGGGGATGTTAGGATATTTAGACACTTAGGAGTTAGTTAAGATCAACTTGTGTAATAAATCCGTTAGGTAAAAGTGTGTTTCTTTAGTATGCATTAGTATGCATTTGTAAATATTCTAATCCGACAGTCACGATATGTTCTAGACATAGAGTGATGTCACACCTCGGTTTTGACCCCGTTTGCATGATGTATATAATGTAATTAATCGTGGTGAGGAGCTACAGGAAAAAGCCCCACCATCAATTTGGTTGTGTATGTTTTGGTAATGGGGATAGTTGCTGATGGTATATCGCGCTATTCGGCACATTATAATTCGACATCATGTAAACACACACATCAAATAAAATAAACCACAACCAGCTACGACGACGCAACGTTGAATGAAAAAGGCATGATTCCAAAGGATAAGGGGGGTGGGGATGTCAAACCTTGGTCTTTGTGGGGGGGAAGCCTTGTTTGATTGCCATCTTCCCTTGTCTCATCCAACCTCTTTAATGTCTTGCTGAGTGGTTGAGGTAGTTATTGCTGAGTAGAGGTGGCTGTGGCAGGACTGTCAGTTTTTTCCCACGTGCCCACTCCACCAGCGGATTCTTCCTCTTCACGTCACTGGGGGTAGAGGGGCGACCTTACATTCTCTCCACAACTCCACTCTCCCACGATCCCCACTTCTTCACAGTTTTGGTTCTGCTCACTCTCACGTAGGGGACAGTTTTTCTCTGTTCTCCATTCCCTCACCGATTGCTAGTCTGTGGATGCGTTCCCCTTCCGATTCACGCAGAGAGTCTGACCCTATTTCCAATATCGAACTGTGTAATGTCCCAAGCCGTGTAACGTCCTGGTTTTGACCCCGTTTGCATGATGTATATACTGTAATTAATTGTGGTGAGGATCTCAGGGCAAAATCCCCACCATCGATTTGGTTGTGTATGTTTCAGCAATGAGGATAGTTGCTGATGGTATATCGTGTTATTCGACACATTATAATTCGGCATCATGTAAATATGCACATCAAATAAAACTAAAACCACAACCAGCTACGACAGTGCAACGTTGAATGAAAAGGGCATGGTTCCAAAGGATAAGGGGTGGGGGATGTCAAACCTTGGTCAATGGGGGAAAAACCCATGTGTTGCCACCTTGTTTTGTTTTGCCATCTTCCTTGTCTCACCCAACCTCTTCAACCTCTTTATTGTTTTATCCAACCACCTTCTTTGAGAATGGCTGCTGGTGGTTGGGGCAATTATTGTTTTTGGGAGTGGGGTGGCAGGACTGTCAGTCCCCTTGCTCACGCGCCCACTCCATCCACGACGGCATTCACTCTTCTCTCCCACGTTTTCCAACCTTCATAATGGTGGTCTGTTCGTTCTCTCCATGGTCGAGTCTTCCTCACGCAGAGCCGAAGTCTGTTCATCCATGCGCATAAGGGAGCTGTTCACGCTCACAAAGGGACGCGTAGGTGGAGGTTAGTTCGTCTTCCTCACACACCAGTCACGGCTCTTCTTGGTTGTACATACAGCGAGCAGGTGAAACGGCCTCAAGGGGCCCGATTTCTGCTGGTATGTGAATGACCGTGGCTTTAATCCACGATTTCTTCCTTGCTGTTGGTTTAACCCGTGATTCGGGCTTGCTATTTGTGTAACCCACGATTTGGGTTGTTATTGCTCTTCCACGACGGTTGGATGTTGTTGAGAGTCCGATCTCTGGTTCCATTTCGGACTATGCATGGGTGTTTCTTCCCACGTTTTGTTGGCTGTGGTGTCCAACTGTGTTTTGGGCCATTATGGATTCTTAGTGAGCCATTGTCCGTCATCAACAATGTCCCTGTTTGGGACTGTGTATAGCTGCCACCGTTTTTATTGTGAAGTTGGGTTGCTGAAGTACCCTAGTTTGGGTGTTGTTGCTGAGTTGTTTTGGCCACGCTAGGGCCAAGAACAACTCTGTGTTGCCTTGTGGGCTTGAGCTGTGCTCATCGTTTGTTTGGGATTATCCCTGGTTGTCCCTACCTTATTCACGGTGCTGTGAGTGGATTGTGTTGCTGCGATAGGCAGTGGTTGGTCTTTGGACGATGCTGGCTTGGCTGATTGTTGAAGGCCTGGTAAACCTAGCGGTGTTGGTTTGGCTGATTGTGTCCCTTGGCTATGTATAATCCTACAATGACCCTTATTCTTAGAGGAATCATGCCCAGCTCGGGGGTGGCAATGTTGCTGAGAGATTGATGAGCATACTGGCCTATGGTTGGGTGGAACATTGTAGCGACGTCGCTGGTTGCGGGGTGAATTCTCCATCCAAAAGATAAGTAATCTTGGTTGTTTTGTCTCTACAATTTATATCTATTGTATAATGAATTATGATGAACATGTTTTATGCTGGAAATGTATGTGTGTTGCTTCCGCTGAATGTTGATTCATTCTACATCTGTGTATGCTTGTGAGTTTTAAATTCTAGCATTGATGTTTGTTTATGTTCATGGGGCTGTTTGCCCGCTTGTTGGTGGTGTTCGCCACGTCCTCTTTGGCGGTTGGAGGGATGGGGATGTGACATAGTGGTATCAGAGGTACAGGTTGCAACAGTGGGCCTCTATGGGCCATGAAGGATGCAGTGACAGAGGTAGGACTTCATTCTGCCCAGTAGAGATCAGAGTTGATGGCAGTAAACTTCCATAAGAAATTGTTTAAGTGTTTGAACAGTCGGATCATCGGAACAGATTAGAGGAGCAGACTTTCGATGTAGCGGAAGAGTTAGCAGTTTCCAGTCCGCCGTTGCGGATCTCGAAGGACTAAATCGCCGATACAGAAGTGCTTAGTGGATCAAGCGTTTGCCGTTGCGGAAGTCCAAATCGCTAAGTCTTCCGATGAGAAGAAAGTGCTTGTGCGCCCGCCGTTGTGGAAGCCAAAAGCACTAAGTATTCCGACGAGAAAGACCGCCGATGCCGCGAGGAAGTTAAAAATTTCTATAAGTAAAGGGGCGGTCGTCGGAGGGAGTTCATCTTTGGTGTGCCGCCGTTGTGGAAGCCAAAGGAACTAGCCGGCCGATGATAAAGACAGCCGACGCCGCAAGAAAAGTTTAAAATTGTTCCAGGTAAACATCTGCCAATCGAAAGAAATAGTTGTTTGGTGTGCCGCCGTTGCAGGAGCCAAAGTCACTAGGCTTCCGATGTGGAAAGACGGTCGATGCCAGAAAGTTAGAAAAATAGTAAAAAAGGCCACCGATCGAAAGAAATTAGTGTTTGGTGTGCCGCCGTTGCGGAAGCCAAAGGCACTAGCCTTCCGATGTGGAAGAACCGTCGATGCCGCAAGAAAGAAAGTTAAAAATTTGTCTAAGGCTCGAAATCGGAAGAAGAAAGTGGTTCGTGTGCCGCTGTTGCGGAAGCAAAAAGCACTAAGTCTTCCGACGAGAAAGACTGCCGATGCCGATCACGTTATGACTTAGTAGATTGGTCCGCCAATCGAAAGAAGAAAGTGGTTTGTGTGCCACTATTGCAGAAGTCCAAGGCGCTAAGTCTTCTGACAAGAGAGGCCGCCGAAACCTCAGAACGGTTAGTTGTTTCGGGAGCCGATTCTGCGGAATGGTTAGTTGTTTCGGGAGCCGATGCTGTAGAGGAAATTTTGAATTTTCCGTGGGATTTCTCAGCGAATTTTGATGGTTTTGAGTGGGATTTTCAGCAGTTTTTCAGTGAATTTTCAGGGCTGAAAATGGATAAAAGTGGCAGCGATCTTATGCGCCAGATTGTGCAAAAACCAATGATTTACAAAAAAAAAAAAAAAAATTTCCACAAGGGGGAAAGCCCCCTTGACCCCCGTCGTCCCCTAAGACAGTCGTCCTTGTGAAAAGAAATTTCTATGTTTTGGGAAAATTAGTTAAACCCAAAATTCATGAAAGATGAATGGTGCATCGGAAATGAGGTGGATGAAGTTAGCATTCTCGACCAAAATACAGTTGTGTGTTTTGCCTGAGATTTGGTGAAAGTCTTCACTCTCAGAAGTGGCGTGGTTTTCACATCCAAGGTCAGAATGAAGCATGTGGATAAGCGTTGGAAAGCTTATCTAGTGGGGAACAAGGGTAAGACACCAGAATCTGAGCACGAAGCAGCAAAGTGCTAATGATGGCCACTGCTATCAAATGGACAGATCTAGACAATTGCATGCCCAGAGGTAGCAAGGACTATGAAGTCAATCAGCTGCTATGTAGAAGAGTAGTCCCATGAAAGGATGAAAGACTTGAAGAGGGAAGTTTCCTTAAAACCCTGTCTTGCTGATTATAGCTACATTTCCTAATTTTTATGCATGAGGATATGTTTTGTATGAACCACTAATGATAATCATTTCTTTGATGTTGGCATTAGTGGAAAAACCAACGATGACATGGACACGGATGAAAATGTTGCTAATGCTGATGAATGTGACCGTCAACTCTATGAAGAAAGGGATAAGGCAACAAGTCCATAACAAAAGTTAGTGAGTAAATGCGGGAGTCTCCTGCAAAGGACCAACTAAATTGGTCATGTCAAGGGTGTAAGTACGACCCATGCAGGTAAGAATTTGCTTATGACAAATTCCATGGATTGGTACAGGTAAGAGACCTCATACCATGTGGATATTGGAATATAGAAAGGTGTTATGATATTGATTGAGCTTAGTACTCTAAGGAAAGTAAGTACTGATGATGTTGATTATAGTAATGCATCTTATATGAAGTAGACATGGTTAGGCCATGCATGGTATGTTGAACGCATAGTATTCCTGAATCAATGCAAGGTAGCATTGAATGGGTATGCATTAGAAAGATTTTTATTAATCTTATAGTCCAGCATTGAACAGATGCATGTGAAGGGTGTGAGTGACTGATTGCATAAGTAAAGGTGCAAATGTTGTGATGCACTGCATGAATGCATTGAGATGAGTGCATGAGATATTGTGAATAAATAATAGCTGAAATAATGAATTGATGATGATTCTGGAACTGTTTCAAAGGCTGTTATGATTGCAGGATAGCAAGTGCATAAAGAGGATAGTCATGATCAATTGGCTGCCAGAAATGCTCTATTGAAGAGCAAGGTGGTATGAATGATACACTTGTGAAGTAAGGGTATCTAAACATTTCATTTAATTACATTAATTATATGACTATACCTTGCAATGTTAGCATGATAATGATTGCATGAAGTAAATGAGCTTCGATAATACTGATGTGACTAACATTTAGAAGTACTTGAATTTTATAAATTCTGAAAATGCTTCAGTGAGGGTTGTAGCAATGAAAAGGTTATATGCATCCAGACTTACCAAGTGTTTGGTTGATTGAAACTCATGTTTCAGGTAGATTATTTTGAGCATGGCAGTGAGAGGTAAGACCTTAACCAATGCCAGAATCTACCATATGATATGCATGACAGGTTGTTAAAATTCGAATTGTGAATTTCGAATTTAAGAAATTGCTGACAACTACTAGTCACTATCGGCTTGCATAAGATTGTGTTGGATGTTTGAAGCTCATGTTTCAGGTAGATTATTTTGAGCATGGTAGTGAGAGGTAATACCCTGACCTATGCCAGAATATACCATGTAAAAGAGCCAAACCTTATGAGCAGAGTCTCATAGTTGTAAAAGTAGTTGGTATGGGTTGTTAAATTTGAATTGTGAATTTCGGATTTAAGAAATTATTAACGACTACTAATCATTGTTGGATTGTATGAGATTATGTCAGGAGGAACGCATGGTAAGTGGGTATTCATGTTCTGATAGTAAGCATAAAATTATAATGGGCATAGTAGTGCTGCTTACAAGAAACCCACAATTGAGCAAGTCAATTTTTGTAGTAGATAGAATTGCAATTTCCTATTGAATTTGATTACCAATGTCATTGCTTGGTTATGGAATGATCAATTGGATTGTATTATCAGTTAATGATTAACTATTTGGCTATTTGATGAATGCGTCAGGGATAAACACTGTAGGAAGATCATGTGTGATGACCTGCAAGAGCCAAACTTCATGGGAAGGTTTTCCCTTGGAAATGGGTTTCGGGTGAAACGCCATTGGACATTTTGGAAATGTCTCATCTGCACTGCATGTTCGGTAGTAACATGAGTGAGATGGTATAAATTATGTTGGTAATACATGTGCGAATATGAAATGTAAAAAAGATTTGGGATGGAAAACTGAGGGACTGTTAACTCAGGGAAGGAACCTCCATTCCTCCTTAACAAAGGCATACTGCGACGGCAAATGGATAAGTGTTATGTGACCCTTGCTATGAGTATGCATGTTTAATTATTAAATTCCATATGCAGAACATGTTTGATTTTATTTCCATGATGACCGATTGCTTGAGTATGAATAGGGCCTACATGGCACACACCGAAGAAGAGTGCACACTTTTCCGATGTTGAGTCATGAAAGGGTTGTCGATATTGATTACACTCTAGGAAGTGGATGCACTCCTGGTGTCTCAATACTTGATAGTGAATGATGAGAAATGTGATTACAGTTTTTGAGCAATAATGCTGATGAGTTTGCTTGTATTGCTTGTGTTGCTTGTGTTGATAGGCTAAAGGTAAAGGTAAAATGGTAAATGGTTGTTGTGAGGGGTTACGGAGTAAGGGTTATTGTTGATATAAGTGTATGTTGGTATAAGTGTATGTTTGTATAAGTGTGTGTTGGGTTGTTATATGCCTGGGGATCCATAGTAGATCCTAGACCTAGAAATGGTCGCGTTAAAGTTCCAAGCCCAGTTGACATGAGGATGTACTGGCTGGACATTAATTATTTGATGTTGTGGAGTAGCTAGCATGCTGACCTAACATCTAAGTCCATGGACGATTCCAAGGCTTGCAAAGCGAAGCAGGATCCTGTGGACGAATGAGGAAATGCACAATACAGATAAGTATTGGATTATTTTGCTTATGAATATACATGTGTATATGATTTGGGTATGATGTTTTAAGCTCTTGTTCTAGAGATAAAACTAATGAGAATAAACTAAACATGTGAATTTATTCAATGTTTGGATATAGGTATCACTGGAGGCGAGGACTATGAGAGCATCCTAGAGGTGCATGTGGACATGTGACTATCCTGGAAAGCTCGGAATGAGCGGTAATGAAAAAGGTGCTAGTGAGACTGTAAGGTTCCTAGCAGTTGAGACAAACTATGTGGAGAGACTCCATGGTTTAGAGGTCTGGAATAGACCGAAGACACTAAGTGTCATGACCAAGAAGGATTGGTCCAACATTCACGGTGAAGTGAAGGAGGTTGAGAGCATGAAAAGCCACAGTGATGGTGTGGGTTCCAGGATGGAGCAAAATAAAGAGGGGAAAAAAAAACTCTTATTGCTCTCCTTTTCCTTTTGATTATATATACATATATATGTTTATGCATTGTGAAAACAAAAGATTGTTGAATGCATGTATGATTGAGAATGAAATGTGTGTATTTGCTTAAGTAAATTTGTGAATGCTGGAATAGTTAATTTCCTGCCCAAGGATGGACATGAATGAGCTCATGTGCCTATTGGGAAGGCATGAAAAATATGAAATCCTCCTTGATAAGGCTTGGACTGTCATGCCAATTGGGTAATTAACTGACTGATTTTAATGTCTATATTATGCTTGGTCTGATAGAATTTCAATGGTGCATTTCACAGGTGAAAAAAGTGAAACCAGGTGGTGCACGTTGATTATGGTAGTAGATCAAAAGTTGTTGGACTTAGTTGGAAGTCTCTTTCAAATGATTGCCAAGACCCAAGAGAACCTTGGGGAGATGCTCAAGATATAGAAAAGGCAAAGTGAAATGAACCACCAGATTTTGCAAGACTCTATTGGTTTGCAAAGGGAGGTGAACAACCTTTTGGGAGCGATTGGCAAGGGAAAGGAAAGCGGATCAGAAATGGGACAATTGTCCAAGCGACCCGATAAGAAACGGTCCAGGCATGAAGACTCAAAGGAAATTGAGCAGGTAAAGATGAAGCAGCCAATGAGATGTTGGAGAT
>LPNX010509850.1:26773-43034 GCA_001517045.1 Pseudotsuga menziesii
CATATACCTTATAATTTGTCCCAAAAATAAAAAGTTCCCGTTAAAAAATATCTAACTTTAGATAGTTAATTGCATTTTCAATATAAAAAAATTATATATTTGGAAAGGTCTTTCAATTTCCTACATTTCTTGTTTTTTACTCATCGCAAGACTCATTGTGTAAGTGTCTCAAACTATCCATACAAGTTGATGGATGTTTGTTTTGTCAGTTTTCTATTGCATCTAATGCGTCGAAAGAGACCCTCAACTTCTTGCACACACCCCATAATATTTTTCTCATAAACACAAAGGGACATGTCTATATTTGTTTAATGGATGGAATCTAAGAAAAACTTCCAAAGTATAAATTCCATTAGTAAAACAAAAATAAACGATTCCGCTCTTATTTTCCTTACCATTATTATACGAGGGAACCTGTATAAAACTACCTATAACGAATAGGTAATAGATAGATTTAAACACACTTAACTAGTAACCTAAAGTGCTAATGATATTTAGCTACACTTACTTGCGTACCGATCAACTCTGATAAAAAAGATATCGAATTTACAAAACTACAAATATGCCCGCCACTGAAATGCCAACCAAGCATGTAAAAAGATTTAATAAAAGACAACCAAAATAGCGTATCATCTTCAATACATATTTGACACTTCCCCAACATGTTAACTCTTCTTGAATGAGATTATCCGGAATCGGTATCGCAAATTTCATGAAATCATCATTAGCTAGATCGCTGAAACTCCAATGGTACTCAGATTTGTAAAAGGTTTGACAAACTGTTTTGTCTTGTCTGGATGGATTAATTTAAATTTATGGTGTTGATATCAATTCATTACTTCAAATGACTGGTTTAATAGTTTATTACCAAGGGATTTGGCTACAACGGTTATCTAGTTCCAAACTAAATTTACCATGGAAGTTATGGCTTCTTCGAATGCACAGGAGGGTAGTTGGATGAGAAGATACTAAGGCTATTGTAACATAATCCAAATGCATACAAATATCATCCTCCATAAGCAAAACATATCATTATCAAATCGTATGCAGGAATATGATTCACTACTGCCTCAGCCAGGTATCAAATCACATTCTAATAAAACCTCATTTAAGTCATAGATTCTGAGTTTAAACACCCACCAATAAATAAATGCAATCAAACAAGTTCAGTTAGAGATAAAAACAAATATGTTTACAGCATTAAGTAAAATAAAGTGTAGATTCTTCACCAGATGTAGATCTGGTTCTTAAAATTTACACCAACGATCTCATACCATTGTGGAGGTTTATACCACATATATCTAAAAGGATTTGGTTCTTACCAATGATTTTGTCTCTAAAACGTAGAGATTCAAGTTAAACAGTTTCATAATCAAATTGTAGGAAGAAAATGAAATAAAATGTTGTCAAACTAAATCGCAGACATCCATGTGCAGAATTTAAACAAAATTGTAGGCTTCAAATGAAATGAAATATTGTCAAACTAAATCGTAGACATCCATATGCAGAATAAATCAAACCACACACTTCAAATGAACTAAAATGTTCTCAAACTTAATCGTAGACATTCATGTGCAGAATTTAAATCAAATCGTAGACTTCAAACAAAATGAAATGTTGTCAAAGTAAATCACAATATTAAAATGTGTTTAACAAGAGAATTAGATCTTTAAAAATGGAGATCCATCCATAATTAAAATCACAACATTAAAATTTGTTTAACAAGAAAAAAATCGTAGCATATAAACTGAATATCAAGGCATAATGAAAATTGCAGCATACAAAATGTATTTGAAAAGAAAACTTGTAGCATACCTTCGAGATCATAGTCAATGATGAATTTTGTCCAAACCCCTTTTTACTTCCCTTGAACCTTTCCTTTCTCCTCTTCAGCAAATTATTCTCATTGGTGGCGCACCTCCCTTCCCTTTTCTCCTTTCTAACGTGCCCCCCCCACACGGAGAATCTAAAAAGGTTTACACATAGAAACTCTTTGGTGTTGAAGGAGACAGGTGGCTGCAATTTGCTTACACGTTTCACTTCCAAGAGGAAACAAATCCCACGATTCGTATGACAGGTTTCAAAACCACTCTATGCTTAGGTTTGAGTATTTGTTTAGGCTTCATCATATAATTCACCTTTCTTTGGAGTATATATATATATTCCTTCATGTCATAATAGTTTTAATATATATAAAAAAAATTTAATTAATAGTATATATATATATATATATATAACAACCACTTTTATCTTAATAAAGTGCTTAATCATTTTAATGAGGTTTGATTTTATTTACCACAACAAAATGTAGAATATTTCAACGAGTATAGCTTGTTAATTCAATCATAGTACCTTTAACCACTTTTCTCACTTCTCTAATTATGCCATGGTTCTGATAATTACTTATACATACATTTTAAGTTTTTTTAACTAAATGTCGTTTTCATCCATAATTCAATGAGCATGTAAAATTACCTTTACTTTTGGTCATTAGCTTAGTTTCACTCCATCACTGTCATCATGATGACACCAATTTAAACTTTACTATATCCCCAAGGATTTTCTAGCGAGTAGAATCTCCTCCCAATGGATTCATCCGCAATCATCGTCTTAGTTGCGCACACTTTCAGTCTCCTAGCAATATTAATTTCATCTATAGTTTGATGATGCTAGGATAGTACTTACAGTGCTTTTTACTTACACACTGTCGTTTCCAGTCACATACTTAGGGGGTGTTACATCCTTTTCCCCTTAGAATTAACACCATCTTTGGTGTTA
The DNA here is from genome assembly GCA_001517045.1 of Pseudotsuga menziesii. Lineage (NCBI taxonomy): Eukaryota > Viridiplantae > Streptophyta > Pinopsida > Pinales > Pinaceae > Pseudotsuga > Pseudotsuga menziesii. Next base: position 29,552 of record LPNX010509850.1, read on the forward strand.
CATATTCATCAAAGGTTTGTGTTCCACTCTTGAGTTTATCTTTTGTTATCTTTTCCCTCTTTGTTTTGATCATCTTCAATTTTTCATGATCCCTGCAAAATTTTATCCTTCATAACCTGTACTCTTGTGCATCAAAACCAAGTCTTCCAAAATTTATTTAGTAAATATGTCATTAATTCATAATTCAACTTAGAACATATACAAAAAGTCCTCAAATTGATATCGAAATCTCTCTTGTTCACAAGTTAGCATCATTTATTTCATAAAATTTCAAGCAATAACCTTAAAAAAATTATCATTCATCCTCACTCTTGAGGGAATTTTTCCCACTCAAGTATTCAACAGTTTAGTTACTAGACAAATCATTAATATCTGTTTTATTGTTACATCATGAAGATGAAAAGATTTCAACTACACCTTTTTTTATCAACAAACTCTCTCTCGAGTTCTGTCACCAAATGGACTTACATGCTAAAATTTGACGTTACTCTCCCTTTTGATTGCTAGTCAAAAGTTTTCCCCTCAAAAACATCAACAACGTCCTGTTTTCCAGATGTCAAACTTTGTGCCTAGGTCTTGCCATTGATATCACAGACTCTCTCACAATTCTCCTCAAGCCTCCTCGCTTGAGTCCATGGATTTTCTTTTCCACCTAGCCTCCTGCTTGAGTCCAGGAAAAGTTACTTTAGCAAAGTAGAGCTGGATCCTCAATTTTTTCCCTTGGTGTTCACTCATAGAAGAGGTTCTTTTTCCCTGGATCCTTCATGCTTAAGTCCAGGAAATTTCTTTTAAACATCAATCATTTATTGTTTCTTGTGAATTTTATAATTACAACATGCAACAAAATAACATCACATAAGTTTACATGTTTTCTTATTCATGTGTTAATATATATGTTCATGATCCCTTGATATTTATTCATATTCTTACCATATGCTTACCATGCATCATATATTACGCTTTTGTCTTTCAACAAGTTCCAAAGAGTATTGACCATCTGTCAAATTCACTTGTTAGTACCAGTCTATATAACAAAAATCAAATTTTGTAAGAAAATATTTTCTCTGCGCATAATAGTAACGAATCATCCTTCTTACTACATGATCATCTGAAATAAACATCATCTTTTGGTTCATTATTTTTATCCTTACATCATGGTTCAAAAAAAGAAAGATGCAAAATAATTTCCTTGGCACATTAATTCCCACGGAATATATATGTGCATTGTTACCAAAAGAAGTACAATAGATTTCTTCACCACAAAAAAAAAGAATTGAGGATAACCTCTTTTCTATGTAAACACTAACACTATGTAAGTAACAACAATTGTCTTCATATATACTTGCATAAATATGGCCACATACCTTTATAAGGGTAACCACGTATGTTCTTTTTATATGACGTTCATAGGCCAAGGTACAAGTTTACTTGTAATAACACATATTAGTATTACACTCAACATCAAAATGAAAATAGATTGTCAAGGTGTTCATGCGTATACCTCTATCTCATAAATCTCAATCACATTAGAGTACAACATTTATAAAAACCACTTGAATTATCCTAACATCCATAGTAACAATCATCGGAATAAGAAATATATAAAACAAAATCATGCATTTTCATCATAAGAATCCTATGAACTACCTAGAATACAGATGTATACTTTTAAGTAATTATAACCATTATCCTTTTGTTGAGTTAACAAGAAATGATACAAGCATGTTCTAACATCACACATTAGTTTTATAATCGCTTACCCTATACAATCACATAGCAAAATTAGACAAGGAGTCTCCTGTGATTTATTCTCCTTTATTATAACCTCTCAATTTCCTAGTAATAGAAACCCTCACAACAATAGAATGTCCAAGTAAACCAATTAAAGTTAATTCCTTTGTTTGAAAAGAATCTAGATACCTTATTCTAGAAAGGATGAACTTCTTGTGGAATATTAGTTGTTCCTATGTAACAAACCTATAATTCCTAGTTAATACCCCTATAATGTAATAGAATTGGTATTAACTAAAAATATTCACATCAACATAACTATTGTTCCTTCATAACTAAAATAATGTTAAATACATCAGTTAGATGTGTATTCACATTGACTCCTCCGTTAATCAAAACTTAATGGATGTTCTAACAGATCCATGCAATTGATTATATTATCTATCTAAATTTTATCTTTGGCAATCTTGACGATTGGGTCAATCAAATTAAATTAGTTATATAAAGTTAACAAAATGTAGCAACTGTGCTCACTCAAATAAAATGATTGTAGAAACTCGAAAGGTATCCATTCTCAAGAATAACAAGAAACATAGAGAAAGGTAATAAACATTTTAATTCGAAATACCAAGTCAACAGATTTGGGAGAGTTCCTCATTTTATCATATGAACTTTACCTTTATACATTCACAACTAGGATGACTTTACAATAACATAATTCATAAATCCTTAACCCAATAGTCTAACATTTCAATCGGTTTAACGATTACTTTCTTGTCTTTCAGTGAAACTAATTGTAGAGTATGAGGAGATTTTTATTGTCTAGTATTTACCCATAAAAGATCATTAAGATATATAATGAAACATATACAATTCTCATCTATAGACAATGCTATGCCATTATAATGCTTGAGAAAATGGAACATACTTACTTACAATTCAAATATGGCTTATCAGTTACCTCTTGTTGATCCTTGAAAATTAAAATTTATGGTTGTGTCTTATAGATAGAGTCCCTTTTCTTGTTCTACTAACTTACATTTGTTTCCTCCGACTGAGCCCAAATAATCCCGAGTGTTTGTAATCTGTGCTTTGATACCATATGTAATATACCCCAAAAATACCTAAATAGATTCTCCAAGTGGCCGTATAAATTTTTCTTTTTAATCATATGCATTTAATCATACCGAATAAATTACAACTTTTTACTTAACCATACCATTCTTTTAAGATTAGGAATCTACCAAACACCATCACTTTAATGCTTATTTACATAAACAAATTATAATAATGTACAACCATTACACTAGTCGCAAGACTATATTCGAAATGAGATAACTATTTAACCATTAACCCTGTCTTTTAAATTGTGGTCCCTACATAACAAGGTACCATACTTTGTACTTGATCTCCTGGGCATAGCCTATCAGAGATGACACGAGTCTCCTGAGTAGATTAAACAACGAGGTTAGATATACTTTAGATTTTAAAATAATTTAACTAAAAACTATGCATATATACAATGGTTTTACTCTACAGTGTCTTACGATAGTTATCCCCATGCCTTTCACAACCTATGCAACCAACACTTGAAGTCATGTAACTCAACATACATATTATTACTATATAACAGTCTATAAATCCAAGAACATAAGATTCATAATAAACTTATAAACAAGATAAATTAAATACTATAAACAAAGCTAACCATCACATATACTTATTTAATTTGACTTTACCTTGGGAAACTGAAAGCATGTCTATGAATTTTCTCCCAACCATAGGCTTCATTCGACGTATGTTGGTCTGTCTAAAGGCACCCCTGAGATGGGAGACGAAACCTAGTAAGGTTCAAGTTAATAAGCACAGCCTCTCCCATATTCAAGTTCAGATAGTATTGAAATCAAAGGGATACTTGTCTATGAGTATGAGACTTAAAATCCTTAGTCGTCATAACATTATTTTTAAAAATATTAAACATGACAAATACTTCATCATATTTTGTTCATAAACACAAAGGGACATGTCCTCTATATTTTTTAAATGGATGGAATGTAACAAAATCATCCAAAGTATAAATTCCATTAGTAAAACAAAAATAAACTATTTCGCTCTTATTTTGCTTAAACACATATTTCATTAAATTTGTAATTATTTAGTGGATCTAGAATTTAGAACTTCCGCTAGATTGAGTTCTTTCAAAATGAGGAAAGTCATAGCCTTTGAATCTTTACATAATTTCTATTAATATTATTTATAGTTTGTATTAAATGTTAAGTTGATTAAATTATTTTATGACATAATACCAGCATTGTATTTGTTACTACAACAATTATAAATATTGTCATAGTAATTATTTTTGTCTTTGTTGAATATGTTGTTTTATTTTTGGAAGTTGGCACCATTTATAATCAAAATGAGAATAAATTTGATGACTTTAAACTCTAAGTTTACTCTTTAGTGATTAAAATAAATTATGAATTAGAATAGCAACATAATTTATTATTATTGTTGTTGGTAGTGGTAGTGTATTAAAAACTAAGTTGGTGAATGTTACTTTATGAATAATAGATTAACGTGAGAATCAATTATGAACTAGAATAGCATTAGTGCAGTACAATTTGTTTTTTTTCATATACAAGGGGGAAAACCAACTCAACTAACTATTGCAAGTGTTCATTATTTATTTCTGAAATATTTGAACAATGTGTTTAATTGAAAAGAGCATATTTGTATTGAAAATATAGATATATTACAATATTTATATTATCATTAAGATTTTATATCATATATTAATTTATGTTAAGGCACGGAGGAATCGAACCACCATCGTCCTGCTTTTACTGCAGGTGCTCTTCCATTGAGCTAGCACCCTTTACAACATGAGGGGAGAGGGACTATGTTAACACCTAGATTACAGCTTTCTAATTGTCTCTGACAAATCAAAATGATGAAAGTATTAGAATTTGATTATTTCAAAATGATGAAATTCTTAGACTTTGATTCCTTACATAATTTCAATTAATACTATCTATAGTCTGTATTAAATGGTAACTTGATTAAAATTATGTAATGGCATTAATATTGTATATGTTATTATGATTAAGCAATTGAATTATAATTTGATATGGTAACTAGTACATTGTTGGTGTTGATTTCCTATACTAGTAGAAGGTTGGCACAATTTTAGAATGACCAATTTAAAAACTATTGAATGGCATACTACAAATGTGTTTGTTACTATAACAATTTTAATTCTCGACATAGCAAGTAATATTGTATGTGTTGAGTGTCACGTTGTAATATATTATAAGGTTGGAAACATTTTACAAGTGACAAGAAAAACTATTATATATTAAGTGTTAATATGCTAAGTTTATTATTTTAACGATCAAAATCAATTATGGGTTAGAATAGAAATATAATTTATTTATATTACTATTATTTGTATTTTCTAATAAAAGTTAAGTTGATCAATGATTATATCATGGAAAAAAGATTGTAGAATTTTTTTTACATATTATTATTAAAGTTATTTAATCACATTAATAATCAATGTTTGTTGCTATTATTATCTTTGAATTTCATTTAATTGAAATTATGTTAACTAATGTGTCTAGGTTGAGTTATCATAGTAAGTCTAAGTCTTTTTTGAGTATGATGTTTTGTTTTTGGAAGTTGGCACCGCTTGATAGTGAACAAGAGAAAATATTTTATGCCTTAGAGTAAAATAGGTTTTATCTTAGTAATGATTAAAATAAATTATGAATTAGAATATAGACATATTTTATTATTATTATTGTTGGTGGTGGTGTATTAAAAACTAAGTTAATGAACGTTGATTTTATGAATAACAGATTTATGTGAGAAATTTTACCTATAAATATGTATTTAATGATATACTTTGATTATCATTAATATTTCTATTTACGTATAAAAACAAAAGTCACCAATATTTGACTATTGAATTATTAATAATTTGTGTAAGAAATTTCTTGCATAATATAAAGTTATTTAACAACATATTAATATTGTGTTGTGCCTATTATTAACTTAAGTAGTATTGACATTAAATGTTAATACTTGGCTATTGATTTCTGGGATTAAGCTATGTGAAATCTTCTCAAACCATAACGAATTTTACATTGTTCCCCAGACGATCATGTGTGGAGTGCCCACTTGAAATGTTGGTTTGAAAAACTCACTGACAACTTAATCCAGAAAATCATTCACAATGATGGCAAGCTATGAAAGCCTACACTCTGAAAATGTTACTACTTTGTCTTTGTTGAGTATAAGATATTGCACTAGTACAAATTTCACACCACTTTAAAGTCTACAAAAGAAAATATAATATTAATTAGAATGCAACATAGTGGAACAATTAAATTTATATCAATTATGATAACAAATAATAGGGAAAACTCACATCAAACCTTATTGCAAGTGCCTTACATTTATTCACATAGGAAGTCTAGAAGATATTTTAATGTTCATTATTGAATATAATTATGCACATTTGATATAGAGACATGTTGAGTTTATGTAAAAAACAAATTAAAAAATTAAAAATTGAATGGTGTTATCTAATTCACATAAAGTACCATCACATGAATTAACATAGAAGTTGAACCAAAATTTTCATATTAGTAAATAATACAAAATTCCTCAAAAATAAGGCTTGAAGAGAATATTTGATATACAACAAACATTGAAAAGTGTTTCTTCTTGTATATTAATAACTTGTTCAAAGAGAAAATTACATTCATGAATCATCTCCACCTAATCTCCTTATATTTGGTCAAGCAAATCAATTACAACTTGTACACCACATTTATTTATCATGGTCTTCCTGCAATCTTCTTTCTTTGGCATCCATGCCCAAACTATGGTATTAACTGGAATAGATCCAAGTCATGTGTCATCAAGGTTTGGTACCCAATATTGTTCTAAAATTTTCCCTTGTATTTCCCTGAACTATGCTTCCATCAATCAACCTTTACATGAAAAGTCTCACTTTCATCATTCTGGAAGATATATGAGGTGGTTTTTGCCATCCTAATCATCTCTCCTTCATCATCAGTTCATGATCTAACTAGCAACATATTTGCTTTCTCAAATTCAATCATAGGATTGAATCTTGTCTTTAGCTTCTTGTACTTGGGTCCAACATATAACAGTTCATCCATCACATTATCAAAATCTCCATCCATAATACTTATATTACATGCAGTGCATTATGATCAGCATTAAATCTCACATGGATTAAATTTTCTTTATGATGCAATGTATTTGATGATAATGTCTAACATGAATTAAAGCTAACATGATGTTACTGCTTAATGATTGATTTTCTGGATTAAGTTGTGGAATCTTTTCAGGCCACAATGAGTTTTTCATGGTCCCGTAACAAGCATGGGTGGAGTGTCCTCTCAAAACATTGGTCTGAAAAATGTTCACACAGTTTAATCTATAAAATAAATCACAATTATGACAAACTGATAAAACATGCACACTCAAAACGTTAGTACTGTATTTATTAAGTATAAGTTAATTTACTAGTACAAAGTTGGCACCACTTTAAATTTTACACGAGAAAATATAATTATGAATTTGAATGCAACATAGTAGTACAATTAAATTTATATCAACTATAATAATGAATAATAGGGAAAACTCACTTCAAAACATTTATTGCAAGTTCCTTACATTTATTCACAAAGCAAGTCTATAGGATGTTTTAAGGTGCATTCGCATAAAATATCATCACATGAATTAACATTGAAGTTGAACCAAAATTTTCAGATATGTAGCAAATAATATAATGATTCCTCAAAAGGTAGCTTGAAGAGAATATTTGATATACTACAAACATTGACATATTTTTCTTCATGTATATTAATTTTTCATTCAAAAAGAAAAATTACATTCATGAATCATCTCCACCTAATCTCCTTGTATTTTCTCAAGCAGATCAAGTACAGCTTGAGGATACAGATTTACACAATTAATCATAATGACAAAGAGAGTTTATGGAATTGAATTGTGTGTATTGAAACATCCCTATGTTTTGAGTGGACACTCCACCAATCATCAGAGGAACAAAATGAAAAGCTCAAAGTGGTATTGAAAAGAGTGAGCAAAAGCTAATAATAAATAAGATAAGGGTTTTGTACATGCATTAATGAATATAATTATGCACATTTGATATAGTGAGATGTGTTGATTTAAAAGACAAATTGAAAAGGTTAAAATTTGAATGGTGTTATCTAATTCGCATAAAGTATCATCATATTAACTAACATTGAACTTGAAGTGAAATTTTCATATATGAAATAAATAATATAAAATTCCTCAAAAATTAGCTTAAAGAGTATTTATTATACTACAAACATTGAAAAATGTTTCTTCATGTATACTAAAAGTCATTCAAGAAGCAAAATTACATTCATGAATCATCTCCACCTAATCTCCTTATATCCGCTCAAGCATATCAAGTACAACTTGTACACCACATTTATTTATCTTGGCCTTCCTGCAATCTTCTTTCTTTGGCATCCATGCCCAAACAATGCTATTAACTGGAATAGATCCAAGTTTTGTGTCATCAGGATTTGGTACCCAATATTGTTCTAAAATTTTTCCCTTGTATTTCCATGAGCTAGACTGCCACCAATCAATCTTTACATGAAGGGTCTCATTGTCATCATCTTGGAAGATATCTGAGGTGGATTTTTCCATCCAAATCATCTCTCTTTCATCCTCATGTTCTGATCTAACAAGCAACATCTTTCCTTTCTCAACATCAATTCTAGGATCGAATGTTGGCTTTGGCTTGTTACACTTGGGTCCAACATATACCGGTTCATCTGTCACATTATCAAAATCCACATCCATAATACTTGCTATTGCATGGAGTGCATTACCATCAACGTTAAAATTTTGCCTCATCTTGGGCCAAAAAACTTCAAAATAAGAGTCAATTTCATCCAAGGGTGTATGGTCATTGTAGACTCCATCTAATGCATCAACAATTCTTTTCCAATAATCAAGTTTTTATTCCATTCCTCTATAACAATTGGTGAATTCTCATTTCCAATAGTCTCTTTCCACATTTTTATGTATGATGTTATTCCTTCCTTTACTTCTTTTAAATAAACATCATTGTCTTTGGGACGTAAGAAAGATGGCTTCCATGTGGGCAATATAGGTCAACCTTCATCATCTATATCCACAACTCAACTGGTTCTGGCCACTCAATGTCTCTGATGGATTCTTTATACCTCATAACTAGAACATCATTGAGTAAAATAAATTGGAAGTACTAGACATTAAGAAGTCCAACTAGTGCATTTTTCCCCTCCTCGATGTACCCATTAAGAAAACTTTTGAAGTCATACACTTTGTCAATAAGTTTAGGTAGAAACACCCATTTTTCTTCTATTGTGCGATATGTATCCATCATCTCAAGTAAAGAATATATATCTTTACTTTTCAAGTTGGAATACATTCTTCTGTATGTTCTATCTAAGTCTTCATGGGTGTGCCCCACAAGCAAGAACCCAACCTTAATAGTGATGAAGACACCAAGTGCAGTTAATAGTGATAGAAACATGAAAACATGAATATATATCTTTACTTTTCAAGTTGGAAAACATTCTTTTGTATGTTCTATCTAAGTCTTCATGGGTGTTCCCCACAAGCAAGAACCCAACCTTAATAGTGATGAAGACACCAAGTGCAGTTAATAGTGATAGAAACATGAAAACATAACAATTCTTATTATCACTAGTTCCATTGTTCAACTGTAACAACAAATGTGGAGGAAGAGGTTTAAAATCAAGATTTTGAAAGCTAATGTGTGTTAGCTTTCATAAGGTGATGAGTGAAAGGTAATGCGTGTTAGCTTTCATAAGGTAGTTTTCCATCTAACACAACCACATTGTCAAATTGCACTATGATGGAAATCTCGTTGGAGTTAGATTTCAACCTTAAATCATTGCACAGTGAATGAAATTTAATGTGTGTTATATTTCATAATATGGTTTTCTATTTAGCACAACCACATTGTCATCAATCAAAATGCACCATGTTGAAAATGTAGCTAGAGTTAGCTTTCGTTCTTAAAACGTTGCACGGTGAGTAATAGGTAATGTATGTTAGCTTTCGTAAGGCAGTTTTCATCCAACACAGCCACATTGTAATCAAATACATTACACCATGATGTCAATCTAGCTGGAGTTAAATTTCCTTCTAACAACATGGCATGATCAGTGAAATCTAATGTGTGTTAGCTTTCATAAGGTAGTTTTTCATCTAACACAACCAGATCATCATCGATCACATTGCACCGTGATGAAAATCTAGTTGAAGTTAGCTTTCTTCCTTAAATCATTGAACGGTAAGTGAAATCTAATGTGTGTTAAGCTTTCATAATGTAGTTTTACATCTAGCACAACCACATTGTCATCAATCACAATGCATCATGATGGAAATCTAGTTAGAGTTAGCTTTCATTCTTAAAACATTGCACGATGAGTAAAACTAATGTTTGTTAGCTTTTATAAGGTAGTTTTCCATATAACACAGCCACATTTTTATCAAATACATTACAACATGATGGAAATCTAGCTGGAGTCAGATTTCCTTCTAACAGCATGGCACTATAAAGGAAAGCTTATGTGTGTTAGCTCATTACAACATGATGGAAATCTAGCTGGAGTTAGTTTTCTTTCTAACAATATGGCACAATGAGTGAAAGCTAATCTGTGTTAGCTTTCATAAAGTAGTTTTCCATGTAACACAACCACATTGTCATCAAGCACATTGCATCGTGTTGGAAATCTAGATGGAGTTAGATTTCATCCTTAAATCGTTGCACAGCGAATGAAATCTAATGTGTGTAAGCTTTCATAGTGTAGTTTTCCATCTAGCATAACCATATTGTCATCAATCACAATGCACCATGATACAAATCTAGCTGAAATTAGTTTTCTTCGAACAAAATGGCACTATCAGTGAAAGTTTATGTGTTAGCTCATTACACCATTATGAAAATCTAGCTGGAGTTAGATTTCTTTTTAACAATATGGAACGATGAGTGAAAGCCAATGTGTATTAGTTTTCATAAGGTAGTTTTCCATCTAACACAACCACATTGTCACATTGTGCTATGATTGAAATTTAGCTGGAGCTAGCTTTCAACCTTAAGTTGTTGCACGATGAGTGAAATATAATGTGTGTTAGCTTTCATAATGTAGTTTTCTATTTGGCACAACCACATTGTCATCAATCAAAATGCACCATGTTGGAAATCTAGCTAGAGTTAGTTTTCCTTCTTAAAACGTTGCACGATGAGTAATAGTTAATGTGTGTTAACCTTCGTAAGGTAATTTTCCATCTAAAACAACCACATTGTCATAAAATACATTACACCATGATGTAAATATAGCTGGAGTTAGATTTCCTTCTAACAACATGGCACAATGAGTGAAATCTTATGTGTGTTAGCTCATTACACCATGATGAAAATCTAGTCGGAGTTAGCTTTTCTTCAAACTACATGGCACACTGAGTGAAAGCTAATGTGTGTTAGATTTCATAAGGTAGTTTTCCATCTAACACAACCACATCGTCATTGATCACATTGCACTGTCCTGGAAATCTAGCTGGAGTTATCTTTCATCCTTAAATCATTGCATGGTGGAAGAAATCTAATGTGTGAGCATTCATAATATAGTTTTTCATCTAGCATGACCACATTGTCATCAATCACAATGCACCATTATGGAAATCTAGCTAGAGTTAGCTTTTGTTCTTAAAACATTGCACGGTGAGTAAAGTTAATGTCTGTTAGCTTTCATAAGGTAGTTTTTTGCCTAACACAAACACATTGTTGTCAAATACATTACACCATGATGAAAATCTAGCTGGAGTTAGCTTTCCTTCTAACAACATGGCACTATAAGGGAAAGCTTGTGTGTTAGCTCATTACACAAAGACTAGAGTTAGCACAACCACATTGTCATCAATCACAATGCACCATGATGAAAATCTAGTGGGAGTTAGCTTTCATTCTTAAAGCATTGCACTGTGAATAAAAGCTAATGTCTGTTAGTTTTCATAAAGCAGTTTTTCATCTAACACAGCCACATTGTCATCAAATACATTACACCATGATGCAAATATAGCTGGAGTTAGCTTTCCTTCTAACAACATGCACGATAAGTTAAAGCTTATGTGTGTTATCTCATTACATCATGATGAAAATCTAGTAAGAGTTAGCTTTCCTTCTAACAATATGGCACAATGAGTGAAATCTAATGTGTGTTAGCTTTCATAAGGTAGTTTTCCATATAACACAACCACATCATCATCGATGACATTGCACCGTGATGGAAATCTAGCTAGAGTTAGCTTTCGTCCTTAAATCTATGCACGGTAAGTGAAATCTAATGTGTGTTAGCTTTCATAATGTAGTTTTCCATCTAGAAAAACCAAATTTTCATCAATCACAATGCACCAGAAAGAAATCTAGGTAGAGTTACATTTCGTTCTTAAAACATTGCATGGTGAGTAAAGCTAATGTCTGTTAGCTTTCATAAGGTAGTTTTTCATCTAACACAGCCACATTGTTATCAAATACATTACAACATGATGAAAATTTCACCGAAGTTAAATTTTCTTCTAACAACATGGCACTATAAGGGAAAGCTTATGTGTTAACTCATTACACCATGATGGGAATCTAAATGAAGTTAGCTTTCATTTTAACAAGATGGCACGATGAGTAAAAGCTAATGTGTGTTAGCTTTCATAAGGTAGTTTTTCATGTAACACAACCACATTGTCATCAATCACATTGCATCGTATTGGAAATCTAACTGGAGTTAGCTTTCATCCTTTAATTGTTGCACGGTGAGTGAAATATAATGTGTGTAAGCTTTCATAGTGTATTTTTCCATCTAGCACAACCAAATTGTCATCAATTACAATGCACCATGATGGAAAACTAGCTGGAGTTAGATTTCATTCTTAAAACATTGCGCGGTGAGTTAAGCTAATGTCTGTTAGCTTTCATAAGGTAGTTTTTCATCTAAAACAGCCACATTGTTATCAAATACATTACAACATGATGGAAATCTAGCTGAAGTTAGCTTTCCTTCTAACAACGTGGCACTATATGTGTGTTAGCTCATTACACCACGATGGAAATCTAGCTGGAGTTAGCTTTCATTTTAACAACATGGCACAGTGAGTGAAAGCTAATGTGTGTTAGCTTTCATAAGGTGGTTTTACATGTATCACAACCACGTTGTCATCAATTACATTGCACCGTGTTAGAAATTTAGCTAGAGTTAACTTTTATCCTTAAATCGTTGCACGGTGAGTAAAATATAATGTGTGCAAGTTTTCATAGTGTAGTTTTCCATCTAGCACAGCCACATTGTCATCAATCACAATGCACCATGATGAAAATCTAGCCGGAGTTAGCGTTCGTTCTTAAAACATTGCATGGTGAGTAAAGCTACTGATATAATACATGCTGTTGATATTTCCATTTTGAGAGCTGTTGATATTTCCATTTTGAGAGCTCTTACTGGAAAGAGCTCTTCAGTCCAGAATTGTATGCTGTTTCGATTTAGTCACGTCGAAGGCCTGTTGAAGACTGCCTGGGAGTTATACCCAAGGCTACAAAGGTTTGTTGCTGTAACAATGGTCTATTTGATTTCTGCGTGGACTAAAGACTGCT
>LPNX010509880.1:16619-34573 GCA_001517045.1 Pseudotsuga menziesii
GCGAGACTCTTGTAAAATACTCCTTGATGGATTCTCCATGACTCATCTTAGTGTTCTTTAGTTGAGCTCTGAGATTCATCTTTCTGTTGATGTTTCTTCCTTCATACAATACATTTATTTCAGAGTCTTCTTGGATGACACTTGAGGGATCAAGTGATCCTTGATAGAGTCTGCAATAATCCTTTGTTCCCTAATCATATATTTCTTGTGCTTCTCCTTAGCTTCAGCTTCTTCAGGTTCCGTGATTTCATTTTTGATATACTTATCAAGATCATTCTCTTGGAGAATGAGGCCAATCCTATATTTCCATGCTAAAAAATTCTCTATTCCTTCTAGTTTGTCCTCAAGCTTAGTGCTTGGGGCCATCTTGTCAGAAAGTCACAAAAAACTTAAAATTCTACGGAATGAGAAACTGAACTTACTAAGAGATGCACTTGACTGAGGTGATTTGACTAGTGTGCTTGGTTTCTGGAGATATCAAGTATTCACCTTCCAAATATGACTTGCGAGATTCAACACTGCAGCTTCCAATAGTTTTCTGGTGCAGCTATCAAACTAGGGTTTGAATTTCCCAGAGACTCACTCACCCAAAAATATTGATTCCAGGCTCAATAGATGCGATCTGGGAGGGTGCAACTTTCCATGCAATCAGTTTTCCAAAATTCAAAATGTTCCCAAAACCCTAATTTCTTATCGGGGAAAGAGAGAGAGAGAGAGGGATTTTTCTCTTGTGAAATATGTCCTATTCAGGTTAGATATGATACCATGTTAAAATTCCATATTCTAAGTTATATTATCAGCATTTAATTTCAATTTCATAACAAAAGCATATATACAAGATCACTGAAGGAAATCGTATCACAAGAACAACATAGATTTATCCTGGGAAAACCCAACAAAAGCTTCCTTAATATAGATGCCCCAAAAGATAATAGGTAAAACCCAAAAGGATGATCCTCCTCCTTCTCCAGCTACAAATCTTTCTCTATATCTCTTCTACACTACACAAGCGAGTGCGTGTTCAAATGAGAAGCACCTCACCTCTATTTATATTCTTTTCACTTGACATTTAACCCTATCATGTAGGCTCAAGTAACCATAACTAGGTTAAATTAATATAATAATTTATTCCGGAGGGTACTAATGACCCGACTTACAATGGAGGGGACTTCCTCATGAATCTTAGTAATTCTCCCAATAGGAAGCATTGAGGTACAAGAAAATACAAGTGATTCTCCCAATAGAAACATTGGGGGACCAATAACATATATTTAGAATATTCTTCGAAGTTATAATAATTCAACAGACCTATCACTTGATGGTCTTTGGCTACTCAGAATGTCATCTAGAATCCCTGAGCTATTCTCAAACTTTGATTTGATAGATACTTCATCAAGATTTCTCTTGAATTGCATGATTTCTTCTGCAAGATTTTTAGATTCCTATATTCTTCTTTTGAGCTATAGGTTTAGGTCCTCCTTAACCTTTTTGAAATCTAGAAGGTGAGCTTCCAACTGACTGATGATGAGATTTGACTACCTATTTTTTTTTCCTACATTTCTCAAGTTCTTCAAGGGCGCTAACACATTCATCTCTTAGGTCTACTCCTCCTTCTACATCTGAGTCACTATTTGAGGCATGAGTGTCTAGGCCCATAAATAAAACTTTAGTTTCTTCAACTTCACTTCCATTTGAATCTTCACTGTCTTCCATGGTGTAAACAATTTTCTTTTTCCCATAGGGTTTTTACTTGTTTCCTGGTTTACCCTTTTTGAACTTCGAAGTTTCCTTATCTTCGTTCTCATCTTGTTTAGTGTAGGTGCATTTAGAGAAAAAATGTTCAATACTGTGAAATATGAAACAAATAAGTCTTTTTCCATTAGAGATGTCGGTATCTTCTTTCCTTATCATTCCTTCATCTTCTTCTTTGATTCTACAATCATAAGCCTTGTGACTAAACTTGTGACAACAATGACAATATCCATAGAATGTATGTTTGGAGAATCTCTGGTTTTTTTGCTTGTAATGACTCTTTTCTTTTGCATGTCTTCTGAAATTTTTCATCTTGGGAGGATGAGCAGAATTATGATAACTGGACTTCATTTCCTTGTGATTCTTCTGGTTCCTGGGTGTATCTTTGGAGGCTTCATGTTGACATTTAACATTTTCAACATTTTCATGAATGATGGAGCTTGATCCTTTATGATTATATCCAAGACCTTTTTTATCCCCGGGGGATATTAGTAAGTTGAGGACTTTATTAAGAGCATCAGTAATTTCCTTCAACTTCTCACTAAGAGTCAGCTGATCATTTAGCTTCTTTAATTCTTCCTTGAATTTAACAACTTCTTGTTTTAAGCTCTTGACCTCTTCCATACTAGCCAACACTTGTTGTCTTGAATTTTGTAGCTCTTATTGGAGGGTTTTGACTTCCTCTTCTTTTGACTACTTCTCTTCTTGATATTTTGACAATTTTTATTTCAAGACTTTGTTCTTTTTCATACATTTTTCAATTTCATCTACAACAGCCATGTATTTGGATTCTATGTCCACTTCTGATTCCTCATTTGAGTTTGTTGTCCCTATAAATAAATTTTCTTCATCTTCACTAATATCCTCGAGAATAAAAAGTCTACCTTCTGCTCTTTTCTCAACTGAGTAGAGGTATTTTATCTTTTCCCAAAGTTCCTTTGCAAAGTTAAATTCACCTATCTTTTCTTTGACATCATCAGGTAATCCATCAAGGATTGAATCCATTACCATTGCGTTACTTTTCTAAGATTTCTTTTGAGATGGAGTACTTATCCTCTTTGGTGGGAAGTAATCAATGATCACTGAATTCCATACATCATGTCCCAATGCCTTCAGATAAATTTTCATTCTTGTACTCCAAAATATGTATTTTTCTTTTCTAAGTATTGGAGATCCATTTACTGTGTAAATCTCTTCTTATTCATCCATAGTGGTTTTAATGGGATATTTCTTCTAGTGGTTAAACTATAGTGAAGGAACCCACTCTGATACCAATTGTTGATTTATTGGTCAATACTGGGAGTGGGGGGTGAATCAGTATTGTTATCTTTTTACTATTTTAACCATTTTTTAAATCTATAATTTAAAAACACATAACAACAAAAATACATAGAACACAATTTTAACATGGGATCCCAATAGCATAAACCACCAATATGTCCTATTACTGCAAAATTGTTATTTACAAATAGTTTTTCTTGCTGCTACAGACAAGGATGGTGTTACACCCTATTTACAAGCAACTACTGGAAGGAGGATATGACCCCCTAGTTTATCAACTACTATTGAAAGGATGCTACGACAACCTATTTACCAACTATCAGTGGAAGGAGGCTACGACCCCCTGGTTTATCAACTGCTACTGAAAGGATGCTACGACACCCTATTTACCAGCTACCACTAGAAGGAGGCTACAACCCCCTAGTTTATGAGCTTCTACTGAAAGGATACTATGACACCCTATTTTGTCATCTACGACTAACAAGATGCTCCTACAACCGATTTACCAGCTTCTATTGAAGGAGGAAACAACCCCCTGCAGGCATGTTGCCTACCCTAGCACCACCCTGCCACCCTAATATGTTTTCTGTAATATGCTAGTTTTCTTTTCCATCAATTCTCTATCACACCCATTGGTATCTACTTCTAATATTCTGATGTGTAATCCCAGACACTTCTCTCACGCATACCTCAGTGTATAAGTACCTTCATGTTTCCTACGAACGCATCTCTTTATTTTGGAAACATACCCTTTCACAATCATGCCCTTTCAAATCTGATAGTCATGCCTTTTCAACAATCTGTGATTAATTATTTTTAATTAAATAATTAATTAAAAAATTATTGATCACTTCTAATTTATGAGCTCCCTTCTTCTCTGATCGTAGGATTCCTCAAACCAATGCTTGTATACTTCCTCTCCTCTATCAGCGGGGATACTCTATCTTCAGACCTTTGGGCTTCTTTTTTTCTCACACCTGTGGACTTATTTTCCTCCTCCATGCGCTCTCTACAGGATATCCTTATTATAGGCTCATTTGTACATGTTTCTCTCACAAAACACGGGCCTCACCTTCCATATATGAGTTTCATGTTGGACATTCTTCTTTACTATTTATGGATGCACCTCAGAATTCATTTCCGCAGCTCAGCTTAATGTTTTCTAGTGCTTCCACAATCTCCTTCTCCAGAATAAATCTAGGTTGTTGATCTAATTTTGAGTCTCTCTGGTTCGTCTATCTAGCACATATATTTCCCCCACGAAATCGTATTTTCGCACCACGGTTTCCTTATAAACAATTCCCCACCGTTGATCTTCGTCGGGTGTTTTCCTGACTGTTGATTTGATGTAAGATGTGGATTGTGGAATGCGGGTTTGTGACTTTTCCAAAATGTCTTTTCATGATTTTTGTAGTTGTCTTTCTACACCAATAATTCCGCATCATTGATCTCCTGTGGGCTCTTCCGCGACCGTTGATCTAAGATAATATGCAGATTGCGGAAATGTAACGTTTCATTAAATCGTATATCAACTTTTTGCAAGCTCCTTTATGCAAGATTATTTTTCAAGCTCCTTTCCAAAATCTTCTTTCTGCAATCTCCTTTCCATGAGCTTCTTTCCGTAAGCTCATTTCCACAAGCTTCTTTTCGCAAGCTCCTTTTCGCAAGCTCCTTTCCGCAAGCTCCTTTCCGAAAGCTTCTTTCCGCTATTTTTCTTTTACATCGTCGATCTTTTGCAGAGTCTTTCTCGACCTTAGATATTTTGGATTGTGGGTTCATAGAAGCTTTAAATGTTATTTCCACAATCCCCTTTCCGTATTTTTATTTTGCACCGTCGATCTCTTTTTAGCAGAACTAATCTTAGCTGTCCGATATTGATCTTTTGCGGAACTTTGGATTTTCTGCCTAACTGTCGGAATTAATATTTAACCGCTGGATCTAGTGTGGGAATAATATAATCCGTTTGATCTTGATTGTTTCCAAACTGATCCTAAATCATTGGATCTCATGGGGGATGCTTCTTGACTGTCTATTTTAGATCGAATGCAGATCTCAACATGACTTTATGGATCTGTATGATCTCTTTGCGAAAATCCTATGCGATTGTTTCTAACAGTTTTGAAGATTTATATACACAGAGAATTTCATTAAGTTTCTGATTATAAGGAATTGTGGATCTGTATTATTTCTTTGCAAAAATCCTATGCGATTGTTTCTAATAGTTTTGAAGATTTATATACACAGAGAATTTCATTAAGTTGCTGATTATAAGGAATTTATAAACACTCTCACAGATATAGTTTCTTTGTTCTTTGATTGTTACATATACTATATCTCCTATTCATTTCATCTTATGTAGTTCCACTCTTCATTTGCCTAACCATCTTTTTCATTCATATTGCATCTTTACTTCCACTCGACCTCTATTCTTTGTTTCATTAACCATTGTTTACATCATACTGTCGACACTGTCTTGGAAGTCTATATCAGTCATTCATGTTGTCTTATCATCCATGTCCATATTATGCATTGCATTTGTTATAAATGAACTTTTATGACATCATCATTAGGACACCATCATATTCCATGTCATCATATTGATCATTCCACATCCTCAACTATGCCATGCCATGCCATCACTACCTTAGTATTTCACTAAGTGACATCATCATTAGGACATCATCATATTCCATGTCATCATATGTATCATGCCACATTCTCAACTGTGGCATGCCATTCCATGACTACCTTAGTCTTTCACTGAGTTTGTCCCACCATCATATCCATGGGTTATTCCTTTGTCATTCGTGAACACCTTTGACATCAATGACAACTATATACTCAGTAGGATGGTGCCCCACCTTAGAGGGAGTGACTACGCTAGATATTAATGTTCAAGAATATTGACATGATTCTTAGGATTAGAGGTCCTCAGAATCAACAAATGAAGTTGAACACATTGGAAGAGACTCCAGTAATTCAAGAAGACAAAGATCAAGATGGAGTCTACCAAACAAATAAAGATAAGTATTTGAATTGTCATTTCCTATATATCTAGTTGTTCAGTTATGTACATAGATTTGTTCCTATATTTATGAAGTGTATTATGCATGTTAGAGTTTTTTTCATTTATGAACAGTTTAATGCTAATATGCATATGATGGGCAAGTGGTTTATGGTGTTGTACAACATTCCATTGCTACTTATCTAGAATAAATTCTCTTTGTTGACAGAATGTCTTGGTAGAGATGGAAGGAATCTAGAAAGTTAACATATGTATACGGGATATGGATGAATGTTGTATTAGATGAAATAGTTGTATAATAATATAACACTTATATTTATGCATAAGAACTTGTCATTATGAATACGTTATAAAATGTTTCTAATCATACAACTGCATTTGACTTGTAGGAAGGATTGTATGAAAACACCTACAAGAGAAGAAATGATGAAGTTATAGATGTACGATGAAGTTACAGATGTATGATCAAGTTATGGATGTACAATGAAGTTGCAGATGTACGATGAAGTTGCGGATGTACAAAATGAGAATGATAAAGAACAAGTTGCAGAAGGGAGATGTAAAACTCAAGCATGTTTGTTGTTTAGGAATAAACACCTTATAACCGAAGGTCTGGGGTTACCAACGTACTATTAAAACTTGTAGACAATCAGCTTTAAAGTACAAAAAGGAAGTAGGAAGATAGAATGTGCTCACCCAATTAACGACGGTTGATCCAAGCTTTGTCTTCTCCCGCTCTGATTCTCTTCCAAAGCTTTCAGGGATGCACTTCCTTCACCTGCAAAGAGAAAATCCTCCAAGTGCAAACTTATGCATGTATATATGACAAGTTAGATAAACAATAGATAGAGTGCTTAATCATAAATATTCATCAAACCATGATACATGAAAGATATTCAACACACATTTGGAATAAGGATTCTCTTTATTAACAATAGTGAATGAGATAAGGTTACAACCCAACACCTGAAACAAGGACTCCTCTGCAACCAAAGGATTCTGAGTTTTGCTGCTCCAAAGACTTTGCTCTCCCAGTATCTCATTTAATGCCCTCCCCAAGGCCTCTATTTATACTCAGTGAAATAGAGTAGTTTCGAAGGTTGAGGAGGTTGAGACAGTTAAGATAGTTATTGATTAGGGCTTAACACATCTCCATTAATTGTGATTTATTATTTTTAATGTCAAAGGAAGGCGTACGCGAGTATTGATACTGGCAACCCACGTATAACACGTGTGTTGCTATAAGGGAAACCTGCGTATAGATCTGTACGCAGGTTGCAATGACAATACTCGCGTACAGTACGCGATATGCTGTAGGAAAAGTCACGTATGTACACGGGTTGCTTATAGGAAAATTCATGTACATCAATTGACATATGAAAAGGTAAAAATGGAAAGATGGATGGATAGTGAATGTATTTCATAACATGCCCATCTATAGTGTTTTAGGCAACCTTCAATCCATAAATGTCCTCTTGTGTGCCAACATATGAAATGTCAGCACTCAGATGAAGAAGTGCCATTTGGGTTGATAACAGATTCCCCATAATGTGTGAGGTCAGAGGGAAGCGATGGCCAAAATACATTATAATATTTATCTTTGGAGAACTCAGAAATCCAATGGAGAAGAGGTAGTACCTGAAACAAATACATAATAATGTCATATACAAAGTCATATTTGAGGATGCTATGTTCAATATACTGGAACACTAACTCCTCTACAATATTTGAGTACATCATATGATATGGGTACAAGACCACGTATATTGCAAAGGTGGATCAAAGCCACAATATACAATAATGATGAGTGTTCAAAGATCTGGAAGCTATGTACATAAGTGGAACATAATCTAGCGCAACTTAGTCCATAAATGAGGAACTGAGGTCTTCATAAACAATCCCAAAGAACCAATAGAATCCAAGCCATGTGAATAAATGTAGGTTGAACTCGAACATGGAGTGGATTCAACAGTTTGTCAATCAATAGGTGATAATCAACAATTGAAGCAAAGGAGTTCACTAATTATGAAAGTGAATCCTGAGGTACGTTCATCAAAACTCTAGGTCTTCGTTGTCAGGAAGTACTGATGTGGAACCATGCTGTGATATGGAAGGCAGTAGATCCTCCAACGGATCACAAGAATGACTAGGAACTGGGTGAAAGAAGGTAGACACAAATGATAACAAATATGACAATGATGGGATCAAGATAGAGATCAGACATTGAGTTGAGTCCTTGAACAGTGAGCATGACACAGAGATGACCCAAGGCAGCTTTTAACTTTATAGATAGAACAACTAAACTTATCTGTCATGTAGGATACATGATCAGATTCCCCAGGTATAACGGACAAGAGGAGAAGTAGTAAACTCGAACTAATAGCTGAACTGAAAGTGAACACTAAGACATGGGTATTAGAAAAAACAGAGAGTACTATGTTCAAGGATGACATGCTGCCACTAACTAAAAACAAGAGAAAAATTATTCCTTACCTTCCCTGTTAAATTTTAACGAGTCTAGGAAAGTCAACTCGGATCTCTCTTCATTTTTTAACAAGCTTGAAGAGAAGAGAAAATAATGCTTGGTAGTGTCATTGATTCGTGGATTTAATAAGCCCAAACTAATACATGCTCAGTCGGTGTTTTCACATTTAGAGAGTCCGAAAACTCCAAAGAAGACTCCAGGGGGGTTCTTTTTCATCCAATTTAGTCTCCTGAGGCCGAAAAAGTAAAAAACATACCACAAAAGAACTCTCTTAACTTCCGTAGAATAAAAGGTGAACCTTTTTCGTACTTAGTCAGGGAGGTCCGAAAAAGGTTAAATTACCACCTACCCAATGCTCCTTCGAAAACAACATATAGCTTGAGTTTTACGAGTGTGAAGGAAAGTAAGATCACTCAGAAAGATCCATTTGAGTATGAGAAATGGGGCTTACAACAATAAACTCGATGCTTTGTTCTTTAATGTTTAACGAGCATGACAAAGACATAAAGTACACTAAGAATATTTTTCATGTTTAGGTCTAGAGCACAAAAAAGAGAAAACTAAGCTCATATCGGGAGTTCCTTTTTCGTAAATTTAGTCCCTCAGGTCTAGAAAAGTGATAAACCTATGCATGAGAATACTCTTCTCAATTCAGTAGAAAAGAGAGTGATCTTTTCTCATATTATTCTGCAAGGTCCAAGAAAGAGATAACCTACCACCAATGTGGATGCCCATTCACATATTCTTAACGAGCTTGAACGGACAAGTTAACTCAGTAGTCAAGTTTGTTTTTAAGGAGTCAGACCTGGGCCTAAAGAAACTCCATAAGGGCGGGGAGTCCTATAAAGGGATAGCTTGTAAAAAGAGACCAAAAAGAGGCTCTATTTGGCATGAAAAATAGCTAAGAGGATACCCTTGCACCTGAAACAACTACAGCATGAGTATCAAAAGACAACATAGGTTCTAAATGAGAATACTCATGAGAGGAAGGTTCTATCCATGGAAGAACAATGGTAGAGACAGGGAACTAATGGTTTTAAAATACCATAGTTTGTGGAAAAATGTTGATTTCTAAGTTTAACGTGGATGAAGTATAGATGTAAAAATGCATTGGAAATGACAAAAACCACCCTATAGGAGCAAAAACACTTCATAATGATGAAAAACCTATTACAAGTCCAAAAGAGATATGGTATTACTTAAATACATTTCGAACTATAGGAAAAAACCCACTTTAGAAATATAATTTCTATAAATAGTTCAAAAATTAAAATAAAACTTACCATTTTGAATTTTTGCCATAAAAAGCAAGTTTTTACCTCTACCTTCATTCAATCAGCGCGGACAATCCAGTGGACGAAATCCAATTCCACAAGTTGTAGGTAAGCCTACACCCCGAGCTCTTCAATTTGATCCTAGCAATTTTCAATTTTGAGACCTAATTTTATGTTTTTAAGCATCCTAAAGTAGGTCACGCTGTGTATGCGGGTTCACTATGTTGAAACTCGTGTATACACATTCTGTACGTGGGTTTCCCTGAGGGACAGTCGCATACAGTACGCGACATGTCTAACTAGACAGTCTCGTGTACTGCGTGAAGGAGAAAAAGATATGTTGAGTCAAAAATTTTGAAAATTTATATGATACTAAAGATTCATAATGTTTGTTTTGCTAGGTGTGAAGATGGTGTCGGAATGGAGGGAATGGGAGCACGAGGATATGGACCAGGAAGCACGAGGATATGGACCAGGAAGCACTCCAAAGTGCACCCACCGTACATGTTTTACGAATGAGTGGGTTATTGAAATTCTTTTGCTCATCACCTATGCAGGCCAATGTTCGCTTGCTAGAGTTCATGATAAACTATTGGGACCATGATTTAGGGATGTTTGACCTACAAGGTGAAACTTTGGAAATTAATTCCGAGGACATATATTTTATTGCCGGTCTGTCATGACAAGGAGCATCGGTCAACTTAGAGGGCATCGGCAGGGGTGGTGATCCTTTAAGTGTCCAGAACTACATTGATGTGTACTGCACACCTGGTACCCAAAAGAGAGGGATTTGCATCCCCATTACACATATACGTGATCTTCCACTATAGGTACTAACCAACACCATAGTGAGGGTTGCGGGATCATCTTGACTACATCTAGATACACAGAACCAAATGAGGTTGGCGGTGGATTGTATGCAAGGTGCCTTGTATGATTGGTGTTTAGGAGCTGTCCCAAGTTTGAGAAAACAACTCTTTGATTGCAAGAGAGGAAGGCGGAAGAACTTCGAGTATTCTAGCATATTGGTTGCCTTCTTCTTCTTCGAGAGTGCCAGGGTTGAGCCCTGCCATACCCCTACTAGTCCGATCTCCACGTCAGCCTAGGTTGAGCAGATGGGGAGACATCCTCCTCCGTCAAGGAGGAGGTGGCTCAGTGCAGAGTGTGTACGATGATGACTACTACTTCTGGTGGGAGCGGAAGCTACCAACACTGGAGTAGTTTCCGTATGCCGGGATGGATTTTCGAGGTGATCTAGACCTTGTCCTCCCTCCTGGAGGAGCATGGGGAGAGCTAGGTAATTTTTTAATTTTCATTTTTTTTAAATTTTTTTATGAATTTTAATGTATAGATATATACATATGTATAAGAGTCCTAATCCTATAAACATGTCAAAATGCAGATATTGGACTGGTCCATAGAGAAGGGCATCCACGTATGTTTTTTCATCCTGTCTTAGGTGAAGACCTGAGGCTTATTAGGGTTCTGGAGGGGAAGCTGGCCAGGCTTACCCAGAGAGTGCCCACTTTGCGGATAGAGCATATCCCGGCCATCATGCAGGAGTTTGTGGTTGGAGTTCCACCTGTTTGGTTACACCTTTTAAGGTGGGTGTCCAGAGCAGTTCTAGTGTAAATAGATGCTATGGAGGCTACCAAAGTGGAAGAAGCTGAGGAAGCCAGAGTACAGAGAGACCGTGGGGACCAAGGTGTTCCAAGTGACCAGGGTGGTACTGCTTAGATCTAGGACATTTTGATGTACTGCGATCCACATTTTGTATATTATACAGTTTATGACTCGAGCTGAGGATCGGACTCGACCCATCTATAGACAGATATTCACACACACACACACACACACACACACACACACACACATATTGTTGTCGGTATATTTACAAGTGTTTTTTATGTGCATGCTGTATATTTTTATGAAATGTGTGTTAGATTCCAATCCAAAATGTAATTAGCATATGGATCAGTTAATGAATTCTAATTTCTTAGAATGCGATTGAATATAATAAATTCAAAATTTCTTTCCAATAACCTAGCTTGCATGAACTGACGTAATAGAATAGGGTTCCGCACTTGATAAGCTCGATTGAGCAAGGAAACCACCAGTTGAGAGTCCAGGCGGACTTCCAGCTGGGTGATACCACATGACAAAGCATCCCATAGAAGCTCAATTATAGCCCTTTACTCAACAACATTATTAGAAGCAGGACCTAAGCAGGAGCCTCCTGAGGCAACTAGCTGTCCTGAGGGAGAGTAAATGACGCATGCTGTTGATGCTAGATTACAAGTGTGGCGACTGGAACCATCAAAAAAACCTATATACCTCTTGAAAGACATCTGCAACAACCAACAGATGGTATTAAAAAAAAACAAAAACAAAACCGACAAACTAATGTGCATAAAGATACATAAAATACAAGAAAAAGCGCTAAGCCTAAGCATAGTACTTTTTTAGGTAGAGCCCATTTCTAGGCTCGAGCAGCTTATTCCCATCAAAATCAATTAACTCATATGCACCCTTCCTTAATACTTTCGACACGACATAAGGCCCTAACCACATGGCCTTGAATTTTCTTACCCCCAGGGGTTCTTTGTCTTGGTCCCAAAGCAAAACAAGTTCCCCCTCAGAGAAAATTCGAGGTTTGACCGACTTATCATATTGGTTTTTGACCCTATTCTTGTGAGCTTGATTAGCAGTCAGCGCATCTCTACGCTATTCATCAAGGTGTTCTAAATGTACCAGATGTTCTTCAAGCTCTGTCGTATCGGGTAACACATGAATAGCTATTTTCAAAGACAGGATTTCACATTCAATCGGGGTAACAGCTTCCACTCCATGAACGAGTTGGAAGGGGGAGAAACCCATAGCATTTTTTCCATTAGTTCGATAGACCCAAAGAGAAGGGTATAGCATGATATGCTAGTTAGAACGAGATGCATCAATTGTACATTTGAGGATGGTCTTCAAATTCTTATTTACAGCCTCAACCTGACCATTTGCTTGTGGATAGTACGAAGATGAATGTTCTTGTCTGAATCCAAGCATAGTGGTCAGTTTTGTCATCATGCTATTTTGAAAAAGACTGCCATGGTCAATGACAATCACTTTGGGTATACCAAACCGTGCTATAATATGATTGAATACGAAGAAAGCTGTGGTTTTCCCGTTGGCCTTTAAAGTAGGCATTTCCTCTGCCCATTTCGTAAAATAGTCAACAGTGAAAATAATATATTTATGCCCTCCAGTTGAGGCTGGGTTACATGTCATGTAATCAATCCCCCATTTCATGAAGGGGCCTACGGAGACAATGGGAAACAACATAGCAGGATGTAACCGCATTTTCCTGGTGTAAAGCTGACAAGGATGACAACACTTCACTGCTTCAACACAATCTTTGAAGATCACGGGATAGAAATAACTGACATGTAGTATCTTTTGGGCCATATCTAACCTAGATAAATGACCCCCACATGCTCTACTATGGGAATCATTCAGGACAATCTCCGCTTCCTCATGGATAAGACATCGACGCAAAATTGAACCTACCCCTCTTCGATATAACGTATCTCCTATGATGAGGTAGTTCTTAGCATGACGGTGTAGTTTACGTCGTTCCTCCCATGAAGAAGCTACAGGATACTTCAAAGTATGGAGATATATAAGTATATCTTTGTACCAGGGATTAGAGGTGGATATCAGGAAGATATGCTCATCTGGGAATGAGTCATCTTCAACGACTACATCTTCTTCAGTAGGAAATTCTGCTATAAGCTCAGCAAAAACTAAGGACTTTTTAGACTTAGCAGAATAAAAATCCAAGTCAAACTCTTGGAGAATGACTATCCACTTGTTGAATTTGCCCCCAACAATCCGCCGGGACAAAACATATTGAAAGGGATTCACATCCACCACTACTGTTGTGGTCCTCAGTAAAATGTAGTGACGTAACCTCTGAACAGCATAGATAACTGCTAAGGCTAACTTCTTATCGTGGGAGTACCTGAGTTTAGGTTTGGCTAAAGCAAAACTAAGATAGTAAATGACATGCTCTACGAGCCTATCATCTTCTTGGACCAGTACTACCCCAATGGTCGACTCAGATGCGGCCAGATACAATATAAAATCCCTAGAGTAATCTGGCGGATGTAGTAAAGGTACCGACAACAAATCTTTTTTCAATGCCTCAAAAGTGAGTTGTGCAGTTTCATCCCATACAAAAGGGGTGTCCTATTTAAGTAGGCGCATGAAACCCTTAGTAATATTGCCATAGTTAACGATAAAACATCGAATAAAATTAGACTTTCCTTGCAGGCTTTGAAGTTTCCTGATAGAACGAGGAGGAGGCAGATTTACAATGGCCTCTACTTTTAATGGATCCACTTGGATGCCTCTATTAGAGACAATGAACCCAAGCAGTCTCCCTGACTCGACACAGAACACACACTTATGGGGATTCAAGTGGATCTTATAGTATTTGCATCTCTCAAATATCATCCGTAAGTGATCTGGATGTTCAATCCTCTTACGAGAATGTAGAGGGAGATCATCAAGGTAAGGTTCAATAATGGATTTGATATCATGGAAGGCAAAGTTCATAGCTCGTTGAAAGGTTTCCCCAGCATTTTTCAATCCAAAGGGCATTTTTTTGTATGTGAAGGTACCCCAAGGACAAATGAAAGCAATTTTAAGTTGGTCTTCTGGTTTTATTTGAATTTGATTGTATCCGGAGAAACCATCCATAAACGAGAACACCTCACTTCCCGCGAAAGCATATATAATCTGATCTATAAATGGCATGGGATAGTTGTCCTTAGGATAGGATTTATTCAAATCTCTGAATTCAATACAGACGGGTATGGTCCCTTGCTTCTTATCAACGGGAATAGGGTTGGATACCCATTCCATCAGAGCTATGGGATAAATAAAACCATCCTTCAACAGTTTTTCAACTTCAGCCTTCACAGTCGCCACTTTACGCGGGTTAACAGGTCTTAAATTTTTCTTAACAGGTTTGGCATTAGGGTATTTTCGGATCTCATGTTCTACTATCGATGGATCAATGCTTGGCATCTCCTCATATGACCAGACAAAGACATCGTGGAATTCCTTGAACAAGGCAGTATAGATGGCAATCTCCTCAGGTGAGCAGTTTGCACATATATATATATATATGTTTTCCATGACATCAGGATTTACAGAGATGTTGATAGGAATAGTAGCAAAAATATTTGCCATATTCCCCTCGGCAAACATTCCTTCCCTGGGTAAGGGATTGATGGGTGTATCAACATCATCTGACAGTCTCATATGAAAATCTTGATTTTCTATCCTGCTTATCTCTAGAAGAAAATAGGATCGAAGGTGAAGATCTTCACAAATATTACCATGTCCATTCATGGCTTCTAGAATGGCTTCATCAGAAGGTAAAACCATATCTAAACAGTCCATAGAGTGCAAAGATTTTTCTGCCCAAGCGAGAAAATAGACTTCTTCTAGGTCCTCTGAGACTGTGAGAGGGTCGGGAATGGGATCAACAACGGTTTGAGTGATGGCTTGGTAAGCTACTTCCACTACCGATAGGGGCACTTCTGATTCATGGGGGGAAGGGAGAACCCAAGGATCAGTCCTATCAACAACCGTTGCTATGGACTTCCCCACACTAGTAGAACCAATATAGTTAATCAAGGCTGGAAGATCAAATGTGCCCATCAGTGATGTGTACATTCCAGCCCCCAAGCTCTATGCAGCAGGTTTGACTTGATCAACCAATGGCACATCGGACTCATTAGACTCTAAACGACCTTTTCAAGTAAAATCAAGTTGGTCAATAGTAACCAACTTCCCTTCATGTGGAAATACCACCACCCGAAAAACGGCTAACGTGATAGCAAACATGGCATAAGTCCAACGTCTTCCCAGAAGCAAATTATAGTCCAAAGGTGCATCAATCACTTCCACCTCAACAGACACTTCTTTCTTTTCCAGCTTAATTTCAAAATTCGATAGGATACCATGCAAACGGAATGACCTTCCATCAAAAGCAGTAAGTAGAGTGTTTGATGGGACCAGCTCTGGGGATCTGAGAGCTTTCCAACAGGACAAGGACATAACGCATGTAGAAGCACCCTCATCAACAACTTCCCTTCCAATGGTATTTCCACCATGGATGACATCCATTGATAAGGCTACATGGTAAGGTAGGTGAATTGTAACATCAGACAAATGAAATTTATCCATGAGACTCGACGAGTCCATGCTGTCTAAAGCTGCTAAGAGGGCATCCCGCTAGGCGGGACAGCTCTATGACACCTCTAAAGATGACAATGCACACAGGTTTTGGGCTAAGTCTTCAACCATGAAGTAGTTTGAAGCAGCCCTAGCATTAGGGTTATGCAAGTTCTTCTTAAAGACACCTTTCAGTATATTCGGCATAGTTTCAGTAGGCTTCTCGACCGTGAGAGGGTTAGAAGTTTCACCTATAGCCTTACCCTTCTCAGAAGTCTCTTTCTCATAGTTTTTATTCCTCGTCTGTAACAAAGTCAAAGATCAAACCATGTTGATATAGTTTGGGTCAGGGGCATTTGGAGTACCCCCTGCTACATTAGAAGCTGAAGCAGATTTCTGTCCTTGGAGAAAAGGATCCTTCAGGACAGCCGGTTGTTGAGCTTTAAGCAGCTTCTGGGCTTGTTCCATAAGGGGACAAAGGTGAGTGAGGTGATCCTCGTGGAACAACTTACATGGGAATTTAACCTTTTTCTTTTCTTTCTTGCCCCCATCAGCACTATTTGTGGGTTTCTGCTTGTTTTGATTTCCCTCTCCTTTCCTTCGTCTCTTTTTCTTCCCACCGGGCTGCTGATTACCCTTCTGAGAGGTCTGTGCAAAAACATTTGCACTCTGGGGGGAGGGGGCAGCCATTGCTACCTCTCCTGTAGAATGCTTGACAGACAGCAGATGAAGTTGTTTATCCAAAGACTCTACGGTGGGAGAGTTTACGGACCCAACCACACCATCGGCTTGTGGTCCAGGCTTAGGCTTCTCCACATCGTGGGTAGGCCTCGGTGCCTCAGGGATAATCTCATACAATATCCCAGATTGTGAATAAATCAAATCCAATTGCCTGGCCCTGAGAATGGCTTCTTCTTCATTCGTCACTCCTGAGGTGGATACGTCCTTAGATATGTAGGGCAACAGGGATTTAAGGAACCACTCTAGTAAGAANACCTGGCCCTGAGAATGGCTTCTTCTTCATTCGTCACTCCTGAGGTGGATACGTCCTTAGATATGTAGGGAAACAGGGATTTAAGGAACCACTCTAGTAAGAACTCAGAAGGAATAGTGGATTTTATAAGGCTCTTTCGCCTCCTCCACTCTTGGATATGATCTGAGTGTGGGTAGCCTTGTTCTGCCTAAAGGTAGATAACAAGTCCATTCTGAAATCATATTGGACTAGAAGCTGAAAGTGGCTAAGGAATGCACTAGTGAAATCCTAAAAACTACTAAACGCAATAGAAGGAAACTCAATGTACCATTTTTCCGTAGTACTTGTTAAGGTTCTTTGGAACAGCCTCAACCTAACTGAATCTTCATTCAGTGAATTCGAAGAACACCATAAATGAAATGTGGTGGCATGAGCCCCAGGATCTTCACCAACTTTGCACTCACCTTAGACAATTCTGACAAGTTTAACGTTGCCAGGAACGGAAGCTTGGGTCGCACTGGGGCACTAAAAGTGCCAGTCTGGGGATTAGAGGGACCTGCCCCCGAATGCCCATAAGTAAAGGTGGGGTTTCCCCCTGCCACCGGTTGAAAAGTGGATGGATTACTTTGAAATAGATTCCATCTGTAAGCCACAAGATTGTGAGTGGGAGGTGCAGTATAAGAGGTTCGAGCCATCCCAGTTGAAACCGAGTTCTGAAAAACAGTAGCAGGTATCCCTCCACTAAACAACGAAAAGAGAGAGCTCGTAAACTGGGCCGAGAACAGAGTTTGAAATTTTTTCCCATAAGAGGTATTGTTTCCAAACTGCACTCCTACATAAGAAGGTGATGGGCCTACATATGGAGTGGATAGGGAAATGTGCCCCCCATTCCAAGGAAATCCTTGGATGAAAGTCAAGGATCCTACC
>LPNX010509914.1:4492-55132 GCA_001517045.1 Pseudotsuga menziesii
CAGAGTTTAACCAATAATGTTGGTGATATACAGCACAATAGAATTTGTAACTTGAACCGTAAATGAAAGGAACAGAGCATCAATAGAATCGATTTAAAACTTGACTGAATTTGTTCTGCGATTTATAAACTGGAAATTACAAGAGAATGCATACCAATGACACGATTTAGATAGCTAACACCAGAAGTAAATCGATGCAACCACCAAATTGATCTACCGGCAACATGAAAGTGTGTGAACTCAACGATGGGGGCCCTCCAAAGCCTTTCTCAACACACAATGAAAGATTTCACAGAACTAAAGCTTTATATTCATTCACCAGAATTGTTTACACAGAGATACCACGCAGTTTGGAAGCACAAGTGCGTTCCTCTTCAAAATCGTGATCCTTTCTTCATTGTCTTGTGAATCATTTATACAAATTCAAAATCAAACTGTAATGCTATAAATCTACATCTAATTTAATGCTAAGAGCTAACGAGATCATCTTCAGAATCGTGGAGTTCCACAAAATCAGCATTGTTCCTTCTTTTGTGTTGAATGTGGAACAGGTGGCCATCTTTGACTCTAATTGACTCGACATCTGCACAGGCCACTTCACCTAATTGTTGGATGTTCATCCATCTGTGGACATTAAGGATCCATTCTTTATCTTCCGTTTCCCTCCTAACTGTCCTGCAATTACTCAACTTTGGAGGTAATACGGGAAGTTAGTACATCCCGTAGTCTAAGTAAAAATCCTAGTTAAAATGCCTAAAAAATCACAAAACTCAATTTATTAACAAGCAATGACATTATACCTCTTTAACCAAGGTTTATAGATGATCTTTAAAGCTTTCTACTCAATATGGTGGTTTTATGAAGGAAATGAAGGATATCTAAGAGGCAAAAAGGGGTCAAAAACAGTGCCCAACACCATGAGCACTATTGGTGGAACTAAGAGATATGTTTATGGAACCATGAGCTCTATTTATGGAATCGTGAGCATTGTTGGTGGAACCATAAGCTCTGTTTATGGAACCATGAGATCTATTTATGGAACCATGAGCATTAGTGATAGAGACATGAGTAATGGTAGCAACATTTCACTACCACGTGACCATGTATGAATTATTTACCAAATAGTTCATGGTCCATAAATAATGCTTATGATATTAATGGTTCAACCAATATTTTTCAAGGTTCCTTAATTTCACATAGTTTTGTATGCATTGTACATGGTTCAACCCAAATTTTTCACAGTTCCATCAAAATTTTATATGATCCATAAACATTCATCATGGTTCCACTAGTGAAATTCTCATTTTCCATTAATTTTGTTTAAGGTTCCTTATGACTATTAATTTTTTATCCTGACTATACCAAATATATCTTAGTCTTGATTCATTAACTTATGTCCTTACATTTTAAGTAAATAAACAAATTCTTAAAAATTTCAACTAGCATCGACTATATTTATAAAACAAACCACTATTCCTAAATCTAAACATTTTAATTCTCTTACCAAATCTCTTTTTCTACTTAACTTCATCTATTTTGGATGATATGTCCCTATGATGGAAATGGAATTCTTCCCTAAAAATATATGTTATTATTTCCTTGTGGGTAGAGATGCTACCATGTTCATTTTATTTACTGTTGCTTCTACCATGCACGACATAGATGAGAATTTTTCTCTAGAGATCCTTGACGGATCTAATTATTTTAAGTCAAATAAGAGATTTGATTTATGAGGAGGTCAGCACACGAATATTTTATTTTAAGTAGATTCAAATAAGAGATATGATTTATGAGGAGGTCATCATGTGAATAAATTTGGTGGGGACGTTCACATCATGCATGACGAGGCCATTCATTACATATACATATCGATGTAATTGATGACAGGGGACGACTCCTCATAGGTTGTCGACATATGAAGAAGTGGCCAGAGGAACCGATCACTTAAATAATGGATTTGGAATAATTGAAAAATAATGTAATAAAATTCCTCAATATAGTGGAAAAATACTTGACAATATGAAGAAATCAATTAAACTAACAAAGAAGTGAAACATACAGAATCCATAAAATCGGTCCTCAACATGGAACAACAAGAAACAAATCATTATTACACAATTGGTTCTTTTAGATATACATGTATTAAAGACGATTATTTAACAATGTATAATAACAAAAAATTAAGTACATAAATATACTTGTTGTGTCAATGAGGACATGGATCTCTCATATAGAAGAAAGTACTAACCTTGGGCATCTATAGCATATGAAACTAGAGACTCATAGTCAAGGAACTGAATATCCTAGTCTCCCATCCACAGTAAACCAGAATTTGTAGGTCTACGGGGTGTTCTAGACCACTCCTTGTGCATGGAAACAGTAATGTGACCCAATGCAGTGCACATGACACCATCTATCAAAGAACGTGTCTCAATTTTGAGCTCGTTGGATTATTTATGTCCACGGGTTGTAGAAGCATCTGACTAGGGATATGAATCAATCACCCTTCCCCCTACCAATAACCATGCCACCGAATGTTGGAAACAATAAGAATGATCTAAGTAGGAATGTTCAAGTACTCTACCCCTAAAATGATCATTTTCAATGAATTTTGTTCAAGGTTTTGTGTATGTCTTGTTATCATGAATATTGGACCTATTGTGGACAGAAGTTGTTCCTATGGTCTGAATGGTTTAGATCTAGAACAAATGAGTGAATGACAAAGGATGAATACCTTCCATGAATGCTGTAGACACCTAGAATACTTCTTTGATTATGAACTTGTGTACCTGCAAACATATAAAAAATACAAGCACATCAAAGCTACCAAAAAATCATCTACTTATCCATGCTAGTGACTAAGGAATCTAGCAACATATACATGTGAAATAAAAACAACAGTAATGTAGGACGGAAATAAGCTTTGCATTAAGAATGTATGGAGAAGCTTACAACCATTGCCTTAGTGTCAACAAGCCCCTCCAAGAGACAAACACTTCATCCCCATAAGCTCCAACTTTTCTCTTTATGCTCTCCAATGATTTGGACTAGGTAGTCAATCCAATAGCATAACAATACCTCTATAGTTCTCCCCCTTAATTATGGATATGAGCTTGTATTTATAAGGCTCAATGGATAGGAATAATTGAGAGAATTGTGGGTGAGGTGGCTCCAAGATCCTACCATGGGGGATATCAAGCTCAAACTAACCCATAATGATAGGGATAAGGGAGGACATGAGGATCAAGTTCTATAAGCCTCGAGAAACTTCTCTTTTTCCCATTTTACCCTAGAAACCGCTTTTGTTCCTTTATGACAAAGCAGTTCAGATGAGAAACGATTTAAGACTAAAGACCATAGGTGGTGGCACCAATTCTCTATAACAGGATACAGGTGGTGCTGAGCAAGGTATCGCTCATCAGCCACAGGGTAAGCGCGGTAGGTTTTTCCAAGTAGAATTGACAAACAGAGCAAGTTTCCACTCCAAGTGTTGGGATTAAGGGAAAACATGGAAGTTAAGGTTCTCATCACATGATGGTGACATGATTTAGGTATAACAGAATGCCCCCCCAAAGCATGAGACTTAGAGGGATATGATAAGCGAGAGCTTTGAGAGAAAAAGTTGTCACTTCGAGGTGAAAATGTCAGATCGGTCAGAGAATGTCGTCAAGTAGGCATCTGTAGTACATCAATACTTTTGTCTCATAGACAAATGTAACCAACTCATGTCTGTGGACCAATACAAAGCAGATCCATGAGAGGAATAAACAAGCATGGCTACTAGAATACAACGTAGATCCATGTGATAGAGGACTCAAACTTGGACATAGCTACCGAACATACAACATAGATCTATGTTATATAGACGGAAATTTGAACATAGCCATGACCATACAAATGTGGAACCATGCTAGATATACAAAACTCCATCGCAACCTAGGGAAAGCAATGAGCGCTAAACAACTACACAGGGTATTTGTCTCGTCTTCCACAAAGTACGATTCTATCCATGTGATTACAATGATCTAAAGTCGAACATGGTAGAGACCACTTGATTCCTAGCCAATGATGTGAACCATTAACAAGTGCGAGGGAGATCACCATTGATGTCAATGATTCCCAAGGTACCCTAGTACAATCTACTATGTGTGAATAGATGTCTTGATGTCGAACACCCAGTCGATTCTATCGATAAAAGGTCAATGATTTGAACCTATGACAAGAGCGAGAGAATATGTCATAAAGGTATACAGATCTCAAGGTACTAAGTTTTGTTTCTAATACTATTTTTTGGATGATGATTTGAAGTCAACACGAATAGTCTCGTCGAAGGAGGGCCATGATGAATCCCACATCAATGACACGAAACTCAGAACATAGTTCTGGAATGATGTGGATAAAGTAACCATAAACTGACTCAAAAGTACTGACACAGAGATTATTTTGACTGCAGAAGTAAAACTTCTTCAATTTACCTTTGAACATCGGGCAGCACAACAAAATACTTGGCAGCATGACTAAACTAGACAAACACATAGTATGACGACGGACATCGCATTCTTTTTAAAGACTCAAAGGAGTGACATGAATCATGAAAGTGGATCGTGACGGAGATCATCTGAATACCCAATTGACTGAAATGATATGCAAACAAGTGCCATGTTTAAAGGTAATGACAAACTACAGCCATTTATTTGCAAAATGATTCCATTCCCATTTTCCCCATCATGATTGCTGAGTACCTATTTTTGGTTTTACGAGTTCAAAGAGGGTAACAAACACTTGTTATAGCTTGTCCAAAGACAAGTCCAAACTCATATGTTTTACGAACCTGAGAGAGGAGGGGTTCGTTCCCAAAAGAGGGACTCTCAATGTTTAATTTAACAAGTCCAATGAAAGAAAACTCGGTATTGTTCATGTTTAGAGAGTCTGAATGACCATGGAGGAAGACTCCATAGGGTCCTTTTTCGTAAAATAGTTCACCTAAACTGAAAAAGTGATAACCCCCCATCAAATGAATGACTCTTCAAATGCTTTAAGAAGCGTGAAGAAGACAAGATCACTCGACAATCTTTTCGTATTTAAGGAGCCCGAAATTTTTTTAAGGAAGACTCCACTAGGTCTCTTTTCACGAAGAGAGATTTTACGAGCCTGAAAAGAATAAAAAATGGACTCAAACCTTTGATGCTAAGTTTTGAGAGCGTGACCAAAGTTCGCAATAAATGCTCAAAATATTTTTTCCATTTTATGGTAGTACTAAAAAGTCAAAAATGAACTCCAAAAAACTTTACTGCTACCGCTCTTCTATCCTGCAACGACTCAAAAACAAGTGTTATATGCCCCAATAACTGACATTAAAGGATTACAACTGATATATTTTGAGCAATGAATGATTTTAAAACAAAACTATAGCATGTCAAACCCTAAAATGTATATAAAAGTCATGTAAATAGTAAAAAATCAAAACATTTTACCATTTACCCATAGTGGAGAACCTTTGGAGCATTTTCTTGGCCAGGTTTTCAGTCGTTGATATCGAGAGCATCCACCATCGGATTCACACACTGTCAGTTCCAGGTAATAGACTAGACCCTAATCTTTCATTTCATGCCTTCAATTTTGATTTTTAATGGTGTTTTGGGCTTATATGGTGAAGCCTAAAATCATGGAAGCAGGCACCACTCTTATCCCTTGTGGGATAAGAGGTACCCTGCTAGAACCGTGCCGAAAACATAGCGCACAGGCAGTTCCATCGCCTGTCCTCAATGGGACACAAGAGGTGTCGGTCGTGGATAAATATAAATGGTTGCATAAGAAAAACTAGTTCATTTTTGTTGATTTGAATGATTAGGAATGATTCTAATTAGTCTTGCGATGGTTTTTGACTGTTTCTTGTTGATAAAAAATGGTCATATGGAAAGAGAGGAAACATGACAACGACGATGCCTTCGTCGAATGAAATGTGGATTGCATAGCCACATTGAGAGATTGCAGACTCTTAAATTTCTTCCGCACACCCAGTATGGTATCACATGAGAGACTGCTAGAGCATATACTCTGGATGTGAAATCCGGAGCAACAATATTTTGAGGTTGGTGCTCACATATTGATAGTTGAGGTAGAGGACATCTACTTTCTGACTGGATTTTCGAGAGGGGGTGCTCCCATATCGTTGACTGGTTCCCGTGGGGGGGACATTACTACTCAGGAGTTTATAGACCGCCATTGCATTCTTGGGACCAGGACATCGAGGAAGAAATTCTCATAAAAGCAGTGGTGGATGGCCCTCTACAGACCGTCTTGTTTACCATGCAGAGAGTGGTGGGAATCCAAGGAGTACACCAGGCATCTAGAGCGCATATGCTCTATGCCATAGAGGCCATGGCACCTACAATATTCAACTAGGTGAAAGCTCTACTTCCAATCTTCATGGATCAGCTGACCAAGTGTTGACAGGGGGAGCTAAATCAATTTGGTTTTGGTTCCATTCTAGCTTGCTTCTTTTTTGAGAGGGTTCCATATATGAGACCCTAGGTGGTTTTTATAGAGTTGAGGGCATGGGACCCTCGCATGCAGAGGTGGGTCCGGATTATGGCCTGTACTGCAGCGGGTAGAGGGAAGGTAAAGTTTAGTGACCTGTTCTTTCGATGGTTGAGAGATCAGCTCCTCATGGTGGAGGACTATGCATATGCAGGCATTGACTTCAGTGGTGACCCAGACCTACCGCTCCCACCTGGTGGACAGTGGGGTGACATCGGTAAGAAACAAAAGACCCTAAAATGGAAATAGTGTTTTTATGTTTTTGATGTTTATGTTAGTAATGAGACTTAAATGTTTTCATGCATACGCCGGAGCAACACGTCCTGGGGGAGCCTCCCCACTAGACTAGCAAGATGGAGCCCATTTTATACCATAGGGAGATGATGTGACAGGGGAGTTAGAGGAGAACCTGGAGAGGTTGACTCTAGACATCCTTGATGCTTCTATTGATGACCTCCCACTGAGGTATCAGAGGCCTACAGTGGGAGTACCGGGTCGCTTTAGTAGACTGCTATGTAGAGTAGCTCGGGCAGTGATGTGTTACCACGAGCATCATTAGACGATGAGTGCATGATGTATCCACTAAAAGCTGATAGCTTCAGGACTTTTGTATGGTGATTTTTTACCTGAAATCCTACGTGCTTCAGATGAGGTCTCGTGACCTATTTTTTGTAAAACATGTTCATATANATGAACCATGTTTGATTTTCATGTCATGAATGGGCAATATGCCAATCTAGGATGTAAGTAGCCAATGAGTTAGCAACTACATTATGTTCCCTAGGGATATGCCTATAGGTGATAGTTTCAAATGACATTTCTAACAAACGTACCCTCTGGAAGAGACAGAGAAGCACATGATTCCTAATGGTATAAACATGGTTTAGATGACAAACCACAAGTTGTG
The DNA here is from genome assembly GCA_001517045.1 of Pseudotsuga menziesii. Taxonomy (NCBI): domain Eukaryota; kingdom Viridiplantae; phylum Streptophyta; class Pinopsida; order Pinales; family Pinaceae; genus Pseudotsuga; species Pseudotsuga menziesii. The sequence goes on from LPNX010509914.1 coordinate 11,940, forward strand.
AATCCATCAAGACTACCAATTTGTGAACATCTTGGGTGTCAGCTTCAGTCAGAAGATGTATGACTGCTCGATACTCGGCAAAATTGTTGGTAGCGAGACCAATACAAACCGCTCCTGAACTGACCAAATTGTAAGTTGGGGAATAGAGAACCCAAGCAGCTGAGGCAAGATTCAAGGTGTGGCAGAAATCACCATCAACGAAGCCATAGAAAGCCATCTGCTTTGCATGACCAAAACATGGTATAAACAGATACAGACACTAAACTGAAAACCATATTGAAAAGAATTAAGCACACTGAAATTCAAGTAATATACATATATACAAGATACTATCTAAGAGAGATCTAGGTATAGTACCTCTTCAGGTACAACCCATTGCGAGGTTTTCCTAAAGGGATTCCATCATAGTCTATGAGCTTGTAGGCCCCTTTTTCTAAAACTTTGGAAATAACAAAAGGACTGTACCATATGGATTCAAACTTTCCTTTCCCTAGTTTGTTATATCTCTAGTCGTAAGTCAAAACTAGGTCACCCTCGTTAAAGGCACAAGGTTGGACATACTTGTCATATTGTGCCTTGACGTGTTTCTTGTGTGCCTCATTAGCCAAGGCAGCATCTCTCCTATTTTACTCAAGGTTGTTCAAGTATAAAAGTCTTTCTTCCTCTATGAAAGTGTCTGGGACAAGTTTGATGGCAAGTTTCAAGGATGGAATTTGACATTGAATTGGCAAGACAACTTCGAGTCCATAGACAAGATGGAAAGGTGTGAAACCAGTAGATGTTTTCATTGAAGTCTTGTAAGCCAAAAGGGAAAAGAAAAGGATATGGTTCCAGTTGGATTTATGGTCTCCAACCATCCGACGAAGCATTGTTTTCAAAACATTGTTAATGGCATGTACCTTACCATTAGCTTGCGGATAATAGGGTGTAGAGTTTTCATGACAAAAACCTAGCTTGGCACTTAGTTCCTCCATCATTTGATTACAGAAATGTGATCCGTCATCAGTAATTATGGACAGTGGGACTCAGAATCTAGATATCACATGATTGAATAGGAAGAGAGCGGCAGTCTTACAGTCTTCTGCATATGTAGGCATGGCCTTAGCCCACTTTGTAAAATAGTCAATGGCTACGATGATGTAACCATACCCCTCGGTTGAGGTAGGATTACACTGCATATAATCAATCCCCCATTTGGAAAAAGGGCCAACGACAATGACAAGGTGTAGCGGAGCAGGATGAGTGTGCTTTTTCGGATAAAAATGTTGACAGGGTGGGAATTTCTTAACAGCCTTGTGACAATCTTTAAAGACTGAAGGCCAGAAATAGCCAGCATGAAGGATTTTATGGGCTATAGCCATCCCAGATAAATGACCGTCACATGCTCCAGAGTGGAAATCATTCAACACTTGTTCAGCTTCCTCGTGGGTGAGGCATCGCCAGAGAATGGAATCGATACCATGTTTATACAAATTGTCATTCAAGATGAGGTAGTATTTTGTGTGGTGACAGATACGATGGCGATCATCATGGGATAGATTTGGCTGAAATCTTTGTGTTTGGAGATAAATGAGAAAATATCCATACCATGGGTCAGTAGTGCTTATCAGGAACAGGAATTCATCCAGAAAATGAATCACTGGGCTCAGATTCTGTTGAAGCACAGGGAAGATCACACATGAGCTTGGCAAATATCAAGGATATCTTTGATGTGGCTTTGGCAAATTCCAGATCAAACTCTTGTAGTATGACTATCCATCGAGAGTACTTGCCCCCGAGCACCTGACGAGTCAGGATGTAATATATAGGGGGGTTCTGGTCTGCCAATACGGTGGTTGTGCAGAGCAAAATGTAGCAAAAAAATTTTTGAACAGCAATGACCGTGGCCAATGCTAATCTCTCCATGAATGAATATCGGGTTTAGGAATCTATAAGATTCTTACTAGCATATTAGATCACATGCTCTTGACCGTTGGGATTTTCCTGCACCAAAACCATAGCGATGGTAGTAGTGGAGGCTGCAATATATAAGAGAAAATCCTTTGAATAATCTAGGGGGTGTATTACAGGTGAATGAGTCAGAGCGTGTTTGAGATTATCAAAGGGTCATTGGGCTTGGTAATCCCAATAGAACGAAGTGTCATTCTTAAGGAGACGCATGTAACCGTGTGTTTTATCTGCAAAACATACGAAAAGACGGAGAAAGTTTGCCTTCCCTTGAAAACTTTGGAGTTCTAGAAGGTTGGTTGGGGCTGGTAGAGCTAAAATAGCGGTAATTTTCAATGGATTTATCTCGATTCCATCCTTAGAAACCACAAAACCTAACAGGCATCCCGTCTCAATGCAGAAAACACATTTATGAAGATTGAGCCGTATATTATAATGACGGTATCTCAGGAAAGTGTCTCTAAGATGACTAGGGTGGTCCTCCCGTCACTGTGAATGAGTAGGGAGGTCGTCAAGGTACGGTTCAACAATATGTTTTATATCGTGAAACGCATAGGACATGGCCCACTGGAAAGTGGCTCCAACATTTCTTAAGCCAAATGGTAACTTCCTATATGCAAAGGTTCCCCATGGGAAAATGAATGTCGTCTTGTGTTGATCGGTGGGTAAAATCTCAATTTGATTATAACCCGAAAAGCCATCCATAAATGAGAAGATGACACTTCCGGCACAGTTGTCGATAATCTGGTCGATATGCGGAGTAAAAAAGTTGTCTTTGGGACAAGCTTTGTTCGAATCTATGAAATCGATGCAGACTCTAATGGTGCCCTTTTTTTTATTAATAGGGACGACGTTTGATACCCATTCCGTCAGGGGTATGGGATAAATAAACCCAGGTTTGAGAAGTTTCTCTATTTCAGCTTTAATAGCTGCGACTTTCCATGGATGAACCTACTTAGTTTTTGCCTGATAGGTTTAGCAGTGGGATAGGTTTTTATTTCATGGATCAGAATGGATGGGTCTATCCCTGACATTTCTTCATAAGACCAGGCAAAAATATCATGGAATTATTTGAAAAATGCCCTGTATGCTTCAGATTCTTTTGCCGAGCAATTCTTCCCAGCATGAACATGCTCAAGGGTACCAGGCTTGGTTGATATGTCAATTGGATTTTTTTGAGTAATGTTTCATAGGTTTCCTCAAAATCTGTGTCCTGCAACAATATAGGAATTCGAGGTGTGTTGACAGAATCAGTGGAAAACAGGGATGCAAAGTCATGGTCTACCGAAATGGTGTTGTGGAGGAACGAGGATCTATGATGATGATCCTCCCAGATAGGTTCATTCGTACTCATGATCTCCATAATGGACTCATCAGAAGGAAAAGTATTAGAGAGCTAATCCATAATAGGAAGAGAGGCTTCTAACCAGTAGGGCAGGTGGTAAGGGTTCAAAGCCACAAGATGAAGTTTATTAGTGTGGTCATCGGAAAGGGTTTGAATCACGGTGTACATTTCTTCATGTGGACTCAACGAGGTGGAATAAAAAATGTGTTTGCTTTTGGATCATAATCAAATGATGAAATCATATTTACTATCGTTGTGTCTGTGTTAGGAGGAGTGGACGAAAAATTATCCATAAGGGACGAATCCTTCAACATGCCTACCCCAATCGATTGGTAAGGAGGAGGGGACTGGACTAACATAGGGATGTTATTAGCCATAGAGGTAGTAACATTCGGTGTACAAAAATCAAGTTTCTCAATGTTAACAATTCTCCCTATATGCGGAAATTAGACAATTCAAAATACCATCGAAGCAACAATAGTCATAGCGTAAAACCAATTTCGTCCTAGAAGGAGGTTGTAATCTAATGAGGTGTCTACTACTTCTACTTGAATAGAAACAGCTTTCCCCCCAAGATCGACTGAAAGGACTGGTATGAGACCATGGGGATGGAAACCTCATCCATCAAAGGCTTTCAGAGTCATAGCTGATGTTACAAGCTCAAGAGAGCCGATAGCTTTCCAACAAAACAGGGACAAAACCGAAGTTGAAGCTCCTTCGTCTAAGACAGTTCTAAAGACCTTCTTTCCAACTACTTTTGTTATGATTTGGAAAGCGAGTTTGTGAGGTAGCCTAGACTCATATTTCTCGATATTGAAATGAATCAAATTAGTATTGTCTAGATCTAAAGCTCCTAACACAGTTAATAAGTTTTTGCATTGTGTAGGACAACTTTGGAGTACTTCCAAGGTAGACATTGCACATGGTGCCTGACCGAGGTCTTCAACTATATTATAAAATTGAGCAACTCAGGAATGAGAGTTAAAAACATCCTCCTAAGGGTACTCTTGGGTGGACACAAAACCATGTCGAGATTAGGCTTCTTGATGGTTAGGGGAACAATAGACAAGGATTCAGGAGAACTAGTAGAGGGAGCTTTTCCTGAAGAAGAATTGTCTTCTTTCTTGTCTGCGGGTTTGTCATAATTCTGAATTTGATTTTGCAAACTAATAGTATCCAAGGACATCAAGTGAATTTCCTATGAATAACTAGATTTTCCCTGATTAGACATGTGGTCTATCAGTTGTTGTTGAGAGGGAAAAGGATCCGTGAGAACTACGAGTGCAGGATTTGTTTTCAAAAATTGGGTGATTTCGTCCTGACGAGGACACTCTTTTGTGAAATGGTCACCTCCACATAGAAAACATGGATATTTTTCTTTTATTTTCCCTTTATCGTTATCATTGGCGGTTGGTTTTGGATTCTCCTATTGGTTTCCAGGTTTTTTGTTTTTAGCTTTACCTTTCTTTTTATTGTTACCGAGAGTTTGAATTCTCTGAATAGAATTGACCTTGGCGGAAACCTTGGGAGCTGAAGGAGTAGGGGTGGGAGTCTGGGGTTGCTTGGTAGGTTTTGCTACTGACGGGGACCAGATTGAACCAACAATCCCATCAATAGGGACTTCTGCTGGTGACTTTGCAGGATTGGTGCTTGGGCGAGGAGCTTGAGGGATCAAGTCATATGATGTTCCCGACTGGGAATAGACCAAGTCCAGATATTGGGCTCAACTAATGGCTTGCTCTTCAGTGACGGCACCACCCATAGCCACATCTAGGGAAATTGGAGGCAACAACGATTTAGTAAACCAATCAGCTAACAACTGATCCGAGATAGGATCCTTAATAAGTCTTCTCCACTTTCTCCACTCATGGATATGATTAGGTATGTGGGTGGATTTGTTCTGTCGCAAAGAAATTAAGAGATCAATTCCCATTTCATAATGGATAGGAAGCTGAAAGTGTGTAAGAAACATAGTTGCCAATGAGCCAAAATCCACAAATGAATGTTGCAGAAGTTCAATGTACCATTTCGTGGCTGTACCAATCAAAGTTCGCTGAAAGAGTCTTAAACAAACGAAATCATCCATAAGGGAGTTTGAAGAACACCACAAATGGAATGTCATGACATGGTTTTTCGAATCATCTCCTTGCTTCCCATCGAATTTTGAAATGTCCAATGGTAACTTTACCGATATGGGAGGTCACAAGAGGTTATGTCGAATGGGATCATTAATCAACTTGGACAAATCGAGTAAGTCCAAGGTTGCTAGGAAATGTAACTGACGATTAGGTTGCACATACTGGTAATATTGATATGGCATATAAGTACCAATCGGACTGTAAGTAGACTGATAAACAAGTTGTTGTGATGAAGAACCACCGGAAGACTCGCCCATAGGGGGTTGATTTCTGGGATCAGGACCGTTAGGATTGTCGGGGCCTCTGGGACCACCAAGATCACCTGGAACACCAGGAGGAGGACCACCAGACCCTCTAGGACCCCTGGGAGGTAAACCTCCAGAGCCTCCAGAACCACTAGGAGGAGGGCCACTAGACCCTCTGAGACCATTAGGAGGGAAGCCACCAGGTCCCTAAGGACCATTAGGCCCCCTAGGGGGAGGACGTCCATAAGGTGGTCCTCCAACACCCCCCGAATTATGTATAGGTATCCCCCCCATAGCTGGCATGTAGGACCAATTAGGTTTCCCCCATGGCGTGAAAGTATTACTAGGATATGAAATTCCAGCATAAGGCATTCATGTAGGGTTGGGTTGATAATTAATGTTTCCTATAGGTACTTGATTTGCTGTGTAACCATACCCCCAAGAGGTTTGATTGGTTACAGGTTGTGCCCCCAAGGGCTGACCTGAACTGGATGGGGGGTTAACCACATTTGTGTGGGAGGAGGGACATAAATTGTAGATTGCTCTATACTAGAGGTCTGTCCATGACTAGGTACAATTCTGGTGACAGATAACGTAGGTCGTGATGGGGGTTGCCCCCCGGCACTAGAAGGTATTGATGAAACATGAATTGAATGTTGAGCCCCAGGTGTGGAAGACCTAGGAAGATTGGGAATAGACATAATATGGGAGATGGTGGGGTTGGTAGTTTGACCTAGATTATGTGGAGTTAGAGTGTGATCTAGAATTAGTTCAATGGGTCTCATAGAATCAGCAAGTGAACAATATCCCACAGGAACAACTGCGGAACGTGGTGGTGGTGTGCCCAATATGTTGTTTTTTTTCTTCTCAATTTCTTGTGCACGAAGAATAGCTGCCTGGTATTGTCTATGTTCTTCTTCATTTGGTGAAACTTCTTCAGAAAAGTTTAAATGGGTGCCAAATGAGGCAATGGCTTGTCCTATAGAGGTATCCCAAAATGGAGCATTGGGACCATGATCTGGACGGGTAGTATCATCAACATGACCTTCTATGGGAGAATGGAACGAAGTATTACTTCGATAAGTTTTTTGGACCAAGGGAGGTGAGTGCAAAGGATATGGACCTCCGCTTTCTGCAACCACATTTTCTCCCGCTTGGGAGTTGGTAGCAGCTCCTTGGTCGATAGCTTCCATAGGATTTTCTCCTAAAACAGGAATAAAATCAGGTGGAAAGCCCCGTACTCTTCTGTACTCTCTTAACTCAGCCACTTTATACAGTTCCTATCTAACCTAGAGTCTCAAAACTAGAAAACACACCAAAAATTTCCCTACTCAAGCTATAGGCCAAACAAGCAAACTTAAATGACAAGAGGATTTCAGATAGTCAGGTCTCTCACCAGGATTGTCAAGAAGGTGCCACTCATGATATACCTCAAGCGTACGTGCATAGTAATCTCCCCGGATGTTGTTTTTGGTGTATGTCTCCAAGCAATATGACCAAAGGGATTTTCTTAGATAGATATGGTATCCTAGTGGGGTCTCCCAATATATGCAAGGTACGTGGGAGCTCAAATCGGTAGTAGTGCTGTCTAATGCATAACTGTTCATAGGGGGGGCTTCCTATATACAATCAAGTACGTGAAGTACCTTTCGATATACCTCAAGGGTACATGAAAGACTGTTCCATATACCGACGATACGTGGAAGAACCACACGAGTCCCGAGATGTAATGCAGACAAGTAACGGTAGCTCCTACGCTTAACGACGCCTGAACACGTCTCTAGCCTATCACTCAAATTGCTATGATAATTTTAACCTATAACTACCATTAATTTTAAAGTGGATGGTTAGGTGAATGCATGGAATTTTGACAGAAAAAGTAAAACCATGCAAAATGTAGATGCAAATATTTCACTTTACCGTTCGTGGTATGCCTACCTACCAGAGGGAAAGAGAGTATTTTCTTTTCGTTTTAAAAACCAAAAATTCCCAAACGACTATTTTGAACAAATCAAAATCAAAGACAAGAAACACATTCCAAACTCATTTTTATTTTTGAAAGCAATCAAAAGGGTAAGAGTCTCTTTTCCTAAAAGAAAAAAAACAAGCACTCTACATGCATATGCACTCTATTTTTTTTAGTTTTCTTGAAACATAGATAGATCTAACTTAAAAATACACTATTTTTCTTTTGGTGAGATAGTACTAATGGAAGAGAGACAAAAGAACCCAGAGAACCTGAAAGCTTGTGAGGCTAATCAAAGATCCAATGCCTTATGCTCAATAATGATAATGACCTACTCTCAGTTAAAAAAATTTCTCTTTTAAAAGAGAAAGAAGTCCTCTATGGAAAAAAAAGGAAATCAATATGCCAATCAAATGGTTTTTCTTTCAGTCTTTATAAAAGAAATGAAAAGAGAACTAACTGAAACATAAGCTTTCAAAAAATTCCTTTCACAATCACAACCAACAAGCATGGAAGCAAATGAATAATCAATAAGCCTAATGTAGCTTTTGAATTCTTCAACCAAACCAATCTTTTACCACAAAATTTCCAACCATGAGCATTCAAATTCTAACACACAAGCCTGACAGTGCAGGGCTGAAAGAAAACAAACTCATTTTTTTTCAAAAAATGATAAAAAACTAGTTCTAGAACAAGGCCTACCTGGCACCGCGCTGGAGGGGTCTTGGTAGAGCGGTTTTGGATGAGCACTGCTTTTGGATAAAGGGACTCAGACGGTGGCACCGCTTATGGCTAACTGAGTTCAGGCGGTGGCACCGCTTGTTTCAAACATCACATGTGTGGTTCCGTGAATAGATCCAAAACACAAGGAGAATGAAAAATCAAGTTAGGAATTGACCAGATCAAGGAAAAAATTGATGAATTGATGGTAAAAAATAACATATAAAGTCGAAATAGTTCAAATCTGAACAAATCTTAAAGTTTCAAACCAAAATTCACTAAGTCATATGGCAGATTTGACTAAAGAGAGTTGGAGATGGAGCCTATATTCAGACAAGAGATCAAGGACTACAGAACATCATATCAACTGAGATTTGTGCTGCTCCCCAGCAGAGTTGCCAGATTTTTTATCAGGAATATTGCACCTTTTGCAGACAGAAGCTATTTCTCTAGTCTGAATGGTTCATATCCAAAACAAATGAGTGAACAACAAAGGATGAAGACCTTCCATGAATGTTGTAGACACCTGGAATACTGCTTCGATTATGAACCTGTGCACCTACAAACATATCAAACATACAAGCACATTAAAGCTACCAGAAAATCATCTACTTATCCATGCTAGTGACTAAGGAATCTAGCAACATATACATGTGAAATCAAAACAACAGTAATGTGGGATGGAAATCAGCTTTGCATTAAGAATGTATGGAGAAGCTTACAACCGTTGCCTTAGTGTCGACAAGTCCCTCCATGAGACAAACACTTCATCCCGATAAGTTCCAACTTTGCTCTCTATGCTCTCCAATGATTTGGACTAGGTAGTCAATCCAACAACATAAAATAACCTCTATAGTTCTCCCTCTCAACGATGGATATGAGCTTGTATTTATAAGGCTCAATGGATAGGAATAGTTGAGAGAATTGTGGGTGAGGTGGCTCCAAGATCATACCATGGGGGATCTCAAGCTCAAACTAACCCATAATGATAGAGATAAGGGAGGACACGAGGCTCAAGTTCTAGAAGCCTCAAGAAACTTCTCTTTTTCCCAATTTACCCAGGGTACCGCTTTTGTTCCCTTATGACAAAGTGGTTTAGATGAGAACCACTTTAAGACCAAAGACCATACGTGGTGGCACTGCTTCTCTATAACAGGATACAGGTGGTGCTAAGCAAGGTACCACTCATCAGCCATAGGGTAAGTGCAGTGCTAGGTTTTTTCAAGTAGAGTTGACAAATAGAGCAAGTTTCCACTCCCAATGTTGGGATTAAGGGTGAACATGGAAGTTAAGGGTATCATCACATGATGGTGACAGGATTTAGGTATAACATGGTTCCACCACCTTCTGATCATTACTCATGATTCCAACAATAATTCTCATGGTTCCATAAATAGATTTCATGGTTCCACCAACAATTCTCATGGTTCCATAAATAGAGACCATGGTTCCACCAATAATGCTCACAGTTCCTTTAACTTTGTTCGATATTCAACTACAATTTTCCAAGGTTATACCACCAAATATGTTCATGGTTTCATCAACACTAACATTCAATTTATTCCCACCCAACTTAAGTGACAATCTATTCCTAATACATGTGATATCATCTATTGCTATTACTTTTATAAGGAAAGTGTCTCAATTTAGGACCTCCTGGAAGCAATATCACTTGACATCCAATACTTAATTATCCACCTTGACTCACAACTGGTTATGTCACAACTAAATGGAGTTTACTATGTTCGCCATCCTACACTATTACACAAGTTTATGAGCATGTGTGTCCATGAACAACACTTTAATTTCATTGAATGTGTTCATGTGCCAAGAGCATTAAATTTTATTTCTAATACATTAGCTAACAATGTAATGGATAGAAATTTGACACATAATTGAAAGAAAGCACAAAATAGCACATACACATTGTAAATAGACCAATAAAAAGAGTCTATCATTAATATAAAAGTAGTGTCATCAAGTACAAAAAGTATGAGACATCATGAAAAATAGGCCCACCCTTGGTCCTCAATGATGCATATATATTGGAAATAGAAAAGATTCATATCTAGCCTCCCACTCTGTTGAATCCCTATAGTTTAAATATGATTTAATAAACAAGTACACCTTGAAATTGGAAGTGAAAACCCTGCTTTAAATTTATTTAACTTAGTAATAGAAAATATATGATTTGAACTTTATTACTTAATACACAATTCAAGATACCTCATATGTTCAAATCTAGAATCAATTAGATTGTTAACATGTTTGAGTCCACCTCTTGCACTACATCATTTCCTTGATGTAACAATACACACCATAAATGACCTTTAGCAATGTTTTGATTATATAACACATTACATAAAATACAACTAATTATATAACTTGCATGTGTTTACAATATTTATAATATAAAGTACATGTGCTCTCATCAACATTATTTATGGAACCATGAGCATTTTTTACGAAACCACGAGCATTGATGCTGGAACCATGAGCATTAGTGGTAGAACCATAGTAATGGTTGCAAGGTGGTGGAACCATGCAAGGATCCTTGAATAAAATTCATGGTAAATGAGCATTGAACCATGAAGAATAGAAATGGAACCATGGATAATTTTGATGGAACCGTGAACAGTGCTAGTGGAACCAAGTACAATGCATACAACGCCATGTGTAATTAAGGAACCTTGAACAATGTTGTTGTAACCATGAATATCATAAGCATTATTTATGGACCATGAACTGTTTCGTGAATAATGAATATATGGTCATGAGGTGGTGATATATTGAATAATGTATATGGAACCATGAACAAAGTTAGAGTTGATGAAACCATGAACATATTTGGTGGAGGAATCTTACACATTTGGTGATTGAAGCTCCAACAAAATTAATGGATCCATGAACATTGTTGGTGGAACAATGAGCTCTATTCATGGAGCCGTGAGCTTTATTTATGGAACCATGATAATTGTCAGTGGAACCATGAGCTCTAGTTATGGAACCACAAGCACTATTGGTGGAACCATGAACACTATTAGTGGAACCATGAGCATTGTGGTGGAACCAAGATTTTATGGAACCATGAGCATTTGTTTTGGAACCTTGAGCTTTATTTATGGAACCATGATATTGTTGATGGAACCATGAGCATTTATGGTGGAACCATGAGCTCTGTTTATGGAACCATGAGCATTAGCGGTGGACCCATGGGTGATGGTGGTAAGGTGGTGGAACCATACAAGGAACCTTGAACAAAATTCATGGTAAATGAGTATTGAACTATGAATAATGTAAATGGAACCATGAACAATTTCTATGGAATAGTGAACAATGCAAGTGGAACCATGTATAATGCATACAACACCATGTCCAATTAAGGAAACTTGAACAACATTGGTGGAACCATGAATATCACAAGCATTATTTATTGACCATGAATCATTTGGTGAGTAACACATATGTGGTCACAAGCTGGTGGAATCATGAATAATGCATATGGATATTTGAACAAAGTTAGATTTGATGCAATCATGAAAATATTGGTTGCAAAATATTGCACATTTGGTGGTTAAATGAAATCGTTGTTCTTTTCTTGTTGGAGTAGTTTTCCCTCATTAAGGGGCCCTGTCTATCTCATCATTGTACAAGTGGCATTGACCACCTTATTTTATTGTATTGTTTTCATCCCTTCATTCCAACCATATTTCCCTACTTTTTAGTATCAATGCTTCCTCTTTCTCCCCTAGTAGTTTCTTCTTCCTATCCTCCAAGTCACACATACTCTCTTTATCTTCATGGGATGCAAATCCCCCACCCTCAAATTCATAAATGTGGATATCATTTTCAATTTGTTTGAGTTCTCTTTCATTATTAATTTACTTCGTTTTTTACCATCCTTGCACCACCTTTTTTACCCTATTCAAGTTCTTTGCAAATTGCAAAGCTAGTGGATCTCCATTTTCTAGGGAAAAGGGGATCCAAGTTTTTTTAATTAGTTTCCTGAAAATTTCATTTTTTATCAAGGAGACACAAAATTTGAAAGGAACTACAAGTTTATTTGGAACCCCATTTGTTTCCTATATTATGGGAAAATGATCAAAATCTTCTCCCAACTCCATCCATTTGCTTAGAGCAAGAGGATGGCCAATGAGATTTTCAGAGACCAAAAAGTGGTCCAATATTTTTGTAATATTATGTTCTCCTACCCATTTGTTACTCCAGGAGGGTTTGATCTTAACATGTACTTCAATACCCACGAGCCCAACTTCTCTAATATTTTATTTGAAGAAATAAACAAGAGGGTCTACTTGTTCCTTAGGGTCCTAGATATCATGAGCACCCAGGGATAAATCTAGATCTCCTCCATTGATTAACTTTCCATCCTGTACATAAATGATTTTTGGAAAAAGGAATCCTAGAAAGGGACTCTTTCATCATATGGCCCATAAATGTTTAATATTGGAAAGGACATGCCCATTTTAGTTGCAAATACCTCTAGCCTTAATCCTTAATGAAAACCCCAAGAGTTTTGAACTTTTATCACCTGTGGGTTCCATCTGATTGCTAGCCCCACCCGAGAGCCCTTTTACATCCTGAGCGGTAAAAGTCCATTCCTTGAAAATCCCTTCCAATATTTTTGATATCACATCACCATTCCCCATAGTTTCTTGCAATAAAAACATATCATGTTGATTTTTCAGAATCAACCTCCTCGGGGCATATTTTTTGGAGGAGATTCCCAAACCTCGGTAGTTAAAGAAAAGAAGTTTCATGGGGAAATCCCTCTAGGGTATTTCAGTGCTCTAAATGTTCCGAAAATAAAAATTTTCCTCCCCACATCTTTTTCAATTCTAGCTCAATCTTGGACATTTGCAAGAAGAGGATGTCTACCCTTCCCTTTCCCCTTTATAGAAGGAAAATTTTCCCCAAGGCTAGTATATTATAGACAAGTTTTTGGCACAATTGGGACATCTCTTGATTTAGGGTGAAAATGAATAGGAATCTTCCTAGATAGAATGGAACCCAAATTGAGATTCTCTTTATAAGGTGCATGGGAAGGGGCAATAATAAAAGGAGGTAGAGGAATTTGGCAAAAAATAGACAAGGTAGAGATGGGAAAGGGCATGCACGCACAGGGATCATTTCCAATTTTGTATGAAATTCCCAAGTTTTCAAAGTCATTATCCAAGACAGTTACATGATTTGTCAATAACGTTTTAGAGAAAGAAAATAATTTTTCCTTCCCGAAAGACCACCAGGACAGTAAGGGAGAGATAATTCTTGGTAGCTTCCCTTTGAGACCATCGCTTGTTCTTTCTCAACCTTGACCTAATCCTCATTAATATTGACACCTACATGTGATATGGGGAATATCACCTTTCCCCTTTCAAGAGTGTGAATAACCCTCTCAATAGCCACAATGGATCCACATCTTCCAACTTTTCTTGGGAAAACCTCAGGATTGTCCCCATAACTCACAATTGGCCTCTTCCTTGATGATGAACACTTACTTGAGAATGGGAGTGAGTACTGACTTGCAGTGTTCCCATACACATGACACCTACGACATCAGAAGGGTATACCTTCATAATCCAATTTCTAGAATCTAATATCCTTGCCCCAAATCAATTTGACCTCCTCTCTAAGGCATTCTTGAACATTGAGGGATACTAAGATCCAAAAAAATGTCATCCTCTTAGTGGTTAGAAATGAAATATTCGATCGAGGTAGATACTAAGTGTGTTCCCAAATTCTTGGAAGGATTTTAGGTTCCAAAATTCTAGTGGTAGGCTAGGAATTTTCACCCATACTCGAGCCACAGCCATCCTTTCCTTTTATACATCAAACATTGGCGTCCATTTTTTGAACAATATGGGTGAAGAATCTATAATTTGGATTTTTTAAGCATACGATTTGTATCATATTTTGATACAAGATTGAAAAAAAAACATCCTTTGGCCAAAACCCGAGCTTCAAGAGCATAATTCAGAATATTGAGCGTACTTGATTTTCCCCAATTTTCCAGAGTGGAGAAGATAAAGTACCTCCCTCATTCCTTAGCAATCACCTAGATATGATCCATTTCAACTGTCCAAGGAAGATAAAAATTAACCCGGCAAACTAGTCCGAGAGGATAATAAAAATATTTAGCACACTTATTCTTCCTTCATTGTAGCTTAGCACTACTGCTTGATTCTTGAGAGTTTCTTGAAGGGGATATATTTTTTTTCCTGGCACTTCCACTCTCAGTCGATCCTGATCCAACCAAATTCCCACATTGATAAGCAAGGCATAAGAATGACGTGATGAAATCCTTCGAATCTACAAGATTCAAATCCTCTATAGGGTTCAGGCCATTCGAAGGGATTAAATGGCTTGTGAGTAAAAAAGAAGGACAACCCAAATCCAAAATAATGTTCTTATCCAGTGGCTCTAAGTCTTATGAAGCCAAGAACATGGGATCAAAGACAACACCAAGAGGTGGCATGACAAAGGGGGAAATAGATGTAAGTGGGGAAACCAAGCACGAAGGAGGATTTTCATTAAAAAGGGGAGAAGGTTTTACCTCCAAGTTTCGATTCCAAAGCACGAATCGCAAGAGAAACTGAGGCGGTTTCGAAGGATGAAAAATGGCTACAGATGACATGGGGTGAAAGCGACGGAGAACCACTTTTGGGTACCAGGAGAGAAGAGGATCATTCATGCGACATCGAATCAGGATCCATTGTGTAGTTGTCACCAGGGTTTTTCGACTAATCCATCCTCTACTCACTCAAATTAGAGACAAAGATTGTTGACCTTTGAGAGGGTCGAGTGAAAAATACACCAAACAATGTTCTGATAGTCCATAAAAAAACTTAGGACCTCAAGTAATGTAATCTCTAGGTGGAAAAGAAAGGATAGAAAATAGAAAGGGAAAATGACAAAGAGGGAATAGGGATTAAAACCACAACCCCCTACCATTGAAATATCATCAAGTGCCCTTCATTTAACTAAGTCGTATAAACCCTCCCTGCATTGGGGAAACACTTTTATAAAAAAAAGGAAATATTAAAAGTTAGATGCTGCAATTTTTAGGTTATTACATATACACAAACTTACAAAACTTAAAATTGAATTGACTATCATTCACACCAAAGTTGCAGGAAACTCCTTCCCTAGCCCCATTTTGTGCCCGTAAATTTTCAATCGATATTAGAGACTAAATACCTCCAAATCACTTGAGGAAAGATTTCCCAGAACATAAATCTATTCATTGTGATGGGGTGCTAGGGGCCTACTTTGCAAGGGACAATGGTTCTCCTTCTTCCAATTGCATGACATTCTCATAACTAATGGATGAGTTATGAAAATAAATAAGTCCTAAGACTCTAACTTTATGAGTTATAACTATGAAGGTGGGCACCTTAGTGGCTTATATATTATCATTAACTAGAGACGTAAGTGAGTCTTTGTATATACCCTAGAGGCTTATCACCAAATGTTCATGATAACAACAAAGTTTGCATATTCTACACAATTAAGGCCATGATTCTCTATGATAAATAAATAGATATAGTGCTCAATCATAGTACTATTATATGTAATAAGCATTAATATACAAGATCACCTAGGCACAAAACAATGCATATCAAAGTGATAGGCTTATGGGTTTTAAATCTTACCTCAAACTTTTGATTAATTCTTGAAATCTCCCCTACACTACCACCCTTAACTGCTTGTTCTTGTCCTTAATGAAATAATTGCTAATATTGGTAGAAGAAACGCTAATACATCTATCATATTATTGAGCATGAAGAGTAGAATCACCACTTTGTTGCATTCCATGAAGCACAAGTAAATTTAACGTTGATATTTTGTAATATATAACCACTTACGAGTAAAGAAGAATCAATGAAAGTTATGTTAAACTAATGCTGATAGTTTTTAGCACTTACAAAGAGATTTCTCTAGTACAAACCATGCCTCCACATTCATATGCTTCATGATATTTGTGTTCCCTAATGTAAGTTCACGAACATTTCCACCTAGTGGCTCTTCTTAAGGAATTGTTTTGTTATGGCCTTTCACCTTAAAATATTTAAAATAAAATAATTTTAAAAAGTAAAGTAGTTTATTTACTCTAGGAAGTTTTGGTTGGTATCGAGTAATTTTTTTTTGGTAAATTATAAATTTGAAATGTTCAAATTGTGTTTTTGAATCAATAAATAGATTTAGCTCCCTCAAATACCCCACGACATTGAGATCATGCAATTTTCATCACTAATATATATGATTGTAAGATTTTTACAACCTAATTTTCAACAAAACAAGACAAAAACTATACTCTGGAAAAAAAAAAACATGAAATATTTAAACTACACTTATAAAATATAAAATATAGGATAATTTATTTTTAATACTCTTTTTTAACCATCTTTTAATACATTTTTCAAAATTTATTAATAAATTTAATTAATTTGTTGAATAGTTGTAATGTGAATCTAAAATAAAATAAGATTAGGCTAATAAGATAACGTGTGAATACGAATGTAGGTTCGTAATAAAATTAATATGTGCTATAAAGAGAGATAGAACGTGGCCTTACCTTATTGTACTTGCCGATAGGCAGTGTACAATAGTATTCAATTTGCTTTGACTGACAAATACTTATCTAGTTGACCAAAAAAATTTGGTTTTTTTCCAAAGTCGACACTAGAGATTCAAATTTTTATTTTTACCCTTATTTTTTTATAGTGTTTATTTTGAATGCTACTGGTTGAAAACTTTAGAGTGTTATTTCCTAGTCGACGGTGGGGTTCTTAAAATTTGAGAAATGCTTTAATGCAAATTTAATGTGAATCCCAGGTCGCTTTGTTCCTTAGACTGTCTTCACGTCACCACCTTCGCCTCACCGCTTGTGCTTAACCACCTTCACCTGACCGTCTCATTGCTTGTCATTCACCGCCTTGACTGCTAGTCTTTGTGGCCTCCTCCATATACATACAATTGATTTTCTAGAAGTAGACGAAATGATGGACTTCATAGGAGCAATTCTTGGAATCACAACCATGCCTCATGTTCTAGAGATTTCCATGCTTCAATGCAGGATTTTACATGTTATCACCGTCATGATCTAGGAATTTGATCATTCAGGAATGAAATATGCAATATGGAATATGCATGGATTTCAGAAATAAAAAAAATTTCATCAATACCAGAGGGTTTTGAAACTCAGTAGTTGGCCAAGCTAAACTAAGGTATTACTGTTATAGTTCTACTAATTCAATATAATTTGTTACTGCATTCATTTTAACTAAACATTGGCATTGGTAACAATGTTTGTCTTGTCATATGGTTTCCCATGTGCCTTTATCTTATTCAACTACTTGCGTTTGAAGACCATGCATACCAACATGATCTAGCTTCTGAATGACCACGTTGACTGCTTCCTCTCCATCGCTAAGAGGGGAGTCGGTTTCATTCTGCAGGTGGATGTGCTATATCTACAACATGATCAAATGCATATGAAAGTTACCACTCATACCAGATCACATGTTTTGTTGAGAAAATTTCAATGTGCCTTTGTTCCTGGTCTTATTGCTGGTGCAACGAAAACAAGGAACCTGTGGATAGATTTTCTAGACTACAGATCATGTAAGCTTTATTTTAGGTGGATTCTCACATATTATTTTGGGAGTTCTGGTCTGTTCAGAGCTAGAGGACGATAGTTATATTCTTACTACCATGACTTTGGGCCTCATTCTTTCCTATTTGACAAATATTAGCGTTTGGATTGGTTCACACTTTTAATTGTGTGGCCACCCTCTCTCATACTCAAATCCACTTTGTTTCATAGCTTGATTTTTGTCGGCTTGGAGAAACCATGCATATTAAGCATGCCTTGGGTGATCCTTCCAACAACAGTAACCACCATCGTTGTTCCATTATGTTCTTGGTTCCATCAATCATAGCACTTTCTCTCTTGCCAAACTGCCCACAATAACCACGACTATCAATTAGTCAAGTAATCCACAGGCATATGATCTCTTATTGAGTCTCTACGAAAGCAAGTACGATTAGTAAACGTTCAAAAGTAATTAGGATATATAGATATATAAAGCATTAAAGTTATTTATCAATGCTCTTATGCATGCTAAATATCTGGGTTCCAGAATATTGTTGCATATGTTATTAGCATTGTTACAAATATTAGGACTTTGATAGTGTACTAGTGTACAACAACAAATAAATTGCAGTATGTACCACATCCTCCGACATAGTCAAATTGAGCATCAGCAGTAAATTCTTTACCGTCAATATTTACTATGCCTTTACAGTTAATTTATTTTTCTTAGATTGCATCTCTATTTCTTGTGGAATGATGCAAAACCCCGCTAGTTTCTAAAAACATTTCAATAATGCTTTCAGCACCTGATAAGAAACTTTCTTGGCTTCCTGGCCCTAAAGTACATTTATGAATCTTTCCCACACTAAAACCGTAACATACTCAATACTAAATATGTTTTAGGTCATATTATAAATTATAAGAAAATAAAATCTACAGATGTTACAAGATGCTTGCATCTTTCATGGGGATTTCCTTGCGTGGAGGTTTTCATTTGCCGACAAATCCTTTTGTTTTGTTTCCTTTTCATGTGACTACATCAATGTCCTGTCCTTTCTTGGGAACATCTCCTTCGCTAACAATATAGCTATGAAAATATGCACTAACAAGTATTAGAACCCACCTTCAGCTCGCTGCTAGCAGGAATCAATTTCCTATCAGTGCAATGAAAATATTGAAATAGCTGCAAAACAAAGAAGGAAAGAGCAGAGAAGGCTTACTCACATGGATATGCTTAGCATCTGCAGCAAAATCCAATGCAGCCACCACCAGCCCCAGGAACCCCACCATTGAGCATATTGTCATGTCCTAGTGCATTGAGGCATTGATGTTTTATGTTGTTTCTATACACTCTGAAAACAATGACCGCCATTACTCTACACCATATATTGACGATGCTCAGTTGGATGTGTAAGGGTAGCTCTGAGAAGTACAAAAAGTGGCCTCCATGGAAAAAGAAGGAAGACGACAAGAAATTGAGAGTGAAACGCCCAAAGCATATTAGCTTCCTGGAATCCTTTTCATGTAGATTCTTCGCGCTTGGCATGCCAGTCCACGTGCTTGGCATGCAACCGTCTTATGTTTCCTTAACTCCCAACTTTTGCAAGTATTGTGGATCGGTAATTATAATGTTATATTTTTTTTGGAAAATCAAATTATTGATATGTCACCCCCTAATATTGTAATAATTTCCATGCTTATTTCATATGCTCATCCAATTAATGACGCGATGAGAGATAATTGGTTAGGTTAACCCTTTGATCTCAATGCAAAACAATTGTGTTAAATTAGAAAAAGCAATACTTAAAACTAGGTTGACTAGCATGAAGCAAGACATTATTAATTATTTATCAAGATTAGTGGAACAATGGGAGATGCTTTTAATAAATTGTCTTTCAGATAATACTCCATGAGCTGCTAACTTATGTGATCTTTTGGAATTATGGCGAAGCGGCTCTCTGAAACGCGGCTAGGGTTTCCCTAGCCTCCCCTTCCCTTGCTACGCAGAGCCGAGTTCAGGCTGGATCGTTGGCTATCGCCTCTCCTCGTGTCTCAGTGTGGGGTTCACTTTGGCTGCCGCTTCTCTTCGTGGTCTCAGCATGGATTTTTCTTTGGAAATGGGTTCTCATGCCCAGCTCGCCGCCTTCAGGGCCCTTGTTCAAGTTGTAGCTCCTCAGGAAGCTTCTTGCACTTCATACAAGTTCATGAAAAAGATGGACGAGATCCCTTCTTTGGAGCTCTCTCCTACAAATCCATGCCAGAAAGCACTCACCCTCTTTGAGAAATCCCTAATTGGTAAGTTCACAGGGTTGTGGCCCAGCCTTAAGGCAGTGGAGCTCTAGATCGAACATTGGAACCCTCTTCTGTAAGGACAGGTCTCTCTCTTTGCAGCTGGAAGAGGGTTTTTTGTTTTCCTATTTTTGAATAAAGAAGAAAGAGACCTAGTCTTTCGTTTGGCTCCTTTCTTCATGGGTTTGAGAGGTCTGTTCCTATCCCCATGGTCTCTGGGGTTTAACCCAGAAGGAGAGATAACTGCCGCTCCATTCTGGGTAAGACTCCCTAACCTCCCTCTTCATCTTTAGAGGAAAAGCACTCTAATCGACATTGGTAATAAGCTAGGACATTATCTAGATAGTGCAGAACCAAAATGGGGTTAGTTCAGATGTGTCCGTATCTGCATAGAGGTGAATCTAGAAAAATGGCTTCCGGAGGCCCTAAAGCTCACATTAGGAGAATGGAGGAACATTCAAGAACTGGATTATGAACAGATCCCATTCAAATGCAACTTTTGTCATGTATACGGCCATTTCACCAAAAGCTGCCCCAAGCTTGTAGAATCACAGAAACTAGCAAATCTCCCAGCTTCCAAAGATACAGAATTCCAGATGGTTTCTAATCAACGTTGTCCTCCCCGAAGAAAGGAGCCTCAAGCTTCTCAGCACAAGGTTTCTCCTCAAGATCATTCTCCTCTTGCAGATACTCCACGACCGAAAAACAAAAATAGTTTTGGAGTTCTTCAAGAAGATGAAGTACAAGAATTTGAAGCTACAGATGTCCCGGAGCAGGGCATCCCTAGTCCCCTTGGCTCCTTGGAGGGAGCTAAACAAGCTTCTCCAAAACCTGCTTCTTTAGTTTCTAAGAAAGACCCCAACGCTTTGATTCACAAGACCCTAGCCCATGCAAGATTGGCATCCACGGTCCCTTCGTCGGAGGGAACCTTTGAATCTGAAGATTTTTCAGCTACTCCTCCACACCTCACCAGAGGGCGAAAGACAAACAAAGAAAGTAGAGAAAATGAAGCAGCCTCAAACATCAGCTTGGGTTCCCAGAAGAAATTGGACCCTTTCATTAAGGGGCATTTCTCCTCTCCACCTATTTAATGTTTTGTTTCTGTATTCTTCTCTGCTCACAATTTGTGAGAGTCTACTCTTGCAAGCAATCTTTTTCTCGGAATAGCATCAGAAGCATTTGGGATTCACTTATTAAAGTACTGATAAGAAGGCTGACTGTTCTGATAGAGGTCATCAGCCTTGTTTTTCTGAATTCCCCTTTGTACACCTGGTTGGGCTATAGCCGTTTTTAATCAATAAAAAATTTCCAGTTTCTGTTAAAAAAAATATCGTGAGATGCTTTTGATTCAATCTTTCATTTTAAAATCTTTTTCCCTATCCAGTGTAGTTTTCATTGCAAATCAAATGTATTTTCATTGTTGATGCTTCCATAAAATCAACAACTAGTCCCAAATCAATGCAAATCAATGGATTTATCATCAATTTTTACAACTAGTGGATTTACATTTGTTTCTAGAATTGAATAAGCACGAGTTATTGCTAAGATTTAGGACCAAAAGCTGAAAAAAGTAGAATAAGGTAAGTTTATCACCCAGCTTCAAATGCTTTTACATTTTTATATACTATGTTTAATAACTCAATTAATAATACATCTGTAGTTGTTTATATACTATGGCTTTTGACAAAAATAAACCCTAAATTTGCAAACGAATATGTTGATCTTCATCATCGGTAGCAGGGGTAGTGGCTACAGTTTATGGCTTTGTTCATCAAAGAGTACCTTGATACTCATGCATCTCAAACCAACATTGATTACCATTGAAGGACGTCCATTCGAATATGTTGATCTTCATCATCGGTAGCAGGGGTAGTGGCTACAGTTTATGGCTTTGTTCATCAAAGAGTACCTTGATACTCATGCATTTCAAACCAACATTGATTACCATTGAAGGACGTCCATTTCTTTTCTTGGTTTATACTGTCTTAACACCTACTATAATTAATATTTATTATTTAATATAAATTAGTATTTACTATTTAATAATATTGTAATCATAGTTTTAAGGATGATGTCCTCGTAATTGCATCGAGAGGCGCATTCTACAGCCCGGTACGAGGTAGAAGTGTAATTCAGTGCTCAACGTGGAGATGACATGTGTCACATAAAAAAGTCGGCTTATATATATATATATATACAAGTCGGCTTAATAATTAATAATCTTAGGTGTATATATATATATATATATTTGTAAGTAAATCAAAACACCTATACACACTTCAAAACAATACGCACAAGCTGGACCTTCGGAATAACGCTGAGAGCAATTACAGATTTGTCTCAGGTATGCGAATGCTTATAATTTAAGTTTCTATATCAAGTATGCATATGAGAAACGATTGAATTATAGAAACTGATACGAGTAGATTATTATAGTATTTGATGTATTCTCCCCGGAGTCCATTTCTGTGATTGATGGCGAGCACCAGAAATTCATTGGTTTTGTTCAGATTATAATTATACTTTGTAAATAGTGTTATGAGCCGAAATAATTACCTCCAAATTGTTATTGGAGAGATCCAGTTTCCTAAGAGCCGAAGCGAATTGTAAAGATCCTGGGACACTTATCAGTTTAAGGTTACTGAGCTCAAGCTTGACAGCAGTTTCGGAGATAGCAGCGGTGATCTTCTTCTCTGTCTCTCCCATGAGCGCTTTAAGCTGAACGCCTGCGTGTTCCCCCGAATTGGAGTCTCGCCAGAGCTTGCTGCCATATTTCAGAAACCCAAATTCCAAATCCTCCGGTTTGTTCTTTCAGTATTTGCAGCTGTTCTCAACAAGCTTGGTCAACCTATTCACTCGCGGTTCCCGACCGAAACGCTGATCATGTCAAAATACTGTGGATGTCTTTGCTTACACTCAAGCAATTGTTTAAAATAGTGTGTATTTAAAACTATCACGCGTGCCTTTTTTAAGTGTTAAAATATTAAAAAAATCTTAGTTTCCTTTAATGTCTCATTTTCTAAATTGGTGGGATAGATATGGATTACGTACGCTGTCTTAAAAGAAAACAATTCAAAATGTATATAAAAATATATAGAATGTAGATTAAGAAAAAGTTAAAATAATAATAGCTTTTTTTTTCATTTTAAATGTGTCATTGTGTGCTGTCTAAATGGTTGGTGGGTAAGAGCTGTGTGTTAGGTGAATATATGAATTTTTTTTATAATTCAGTTAGATGAGATGTGCCATTTATTATATCTAATTTTT
The DNA here is from genome assembly GCA_001517045.1 of Pseudotsuga menziesii. Taxonomy (NCBI): domain Eukaryota; kingdom Viridiplantae; phylum Streptophyta; class Pinopsida; order Pinales; family Pinaceae; genus Pseudotsuga; species Pseudotsuga menziesii. The sequence goes on from LPNX010509914.1 coordinate 35,470, forward strand.
AAATGTATGTATAACCAGCTTAGATCCAGCTTTACCTGGCTCTATCATGCCCCGAGAGGGATTAGGTGCAAACCCTTTTTTGGAGTGCAATTGTTGAAGCAGGGTTTGCACCTCGAAATATTTGATCCCTCTCGGTGCATGATAGAGCCAGGTAAAGCTGGATCTAAGCTGGTTAAAGAAAAATAAACGTCAGTATAAACACTAACATAAACGCACCTTGCACATCACACCTGCCATTAAAATCAAAACCCTACTTGTTAGTTGGAAAACATTTTTGGAAGTTGACGTTGTCAGTTTCTACTTCCTGGTGTCAATATTTACATGCCCTCCACATTGTTGATGTCCATTTTCTAATTTCATTCGACTTCAGCAATTGTCAATATAAATCTTTTCTTGAAGTTTTGTTCAACATGTCCACAAAACACGGTGTTTTGAGCTTTAAAAAAAAGTTGGTTGAAATCATATTTGCCTTATTACTACTTTATTAAAATTAATGACTTAATGATCTAGAATTCAAAAAGTAAAATTAATGACTTAATGATCCAGAATTCAAGTTCAAGAATTGAAAATCGATCTTATAATACAAATAATAACATAAAAACATCAACCTTATAATACAAATAATAACATAAAACATTTGTACAATGCAAATTTATTCTTATACAGATAATAGGCAATAAAATAATAACATAAAAGTATTTGTACAATGCAAATTTATTTTAATCAAGCTATATTGACAGGTAATGCTACTCCGTAGCCACTTGTTGAGAAAAAGATACGATTATCCTTTTTTCCAAGTGCTCCTTTTACATAATAATTTATTTCCCCTCAAAAAGTTATCCTTTCATATAAAAAAAACTCTTACTCTTTCCTCCTAATACATAATAATTCAATCAGAAAACATATTCTTTACTCTACCTAGTAATCCCCTAATTGAAGATCATTACCTATTGTCGTGTGACTCTCTAAAGGAACAACCGAGAAGGAGAAAAGAGCATGTTGGGTGGATGGATTTTGGAAATTTATGCATTTCCTGAAGGTGAAGAAGATAACTACAATGTGGAAATTTCAATTAAAGTTGTAAAGTTCAAAGCGAACAACTATTTGTGATATAAAGTGTTATGTATCTTGTTCTTTGGCCATGTTGTTAGACAATAGATCGAAAAAAATTTATTTAATTTTTTTTTAATTTATAAATTTGACTTTCACTTTTGTCCTGTTCTTTGGCCAGGATAAATAATTGGGCTATCGGAAGTATTATCTTTGTTCTCTTAATTCAAAATTTATGAAGATGATTGAATTATTGAAGTATTATCTTTGTTCTCTTAATTCAAAATTCAGGAAGATGATTGAATTTAGTAATATATTTTCGCATAATTCCTCTATATTTAGTCATTTTTTATAGACTTTATGTACACAGTATTTTATTTATTTTAATTATTTTTTATTGGTTTAGGATAAATTCACATGTAATAAACCAGCATAGATCCATCTCAAAGCTCTACCAAACCTCCAGAGGGATCAAATCTCTCGAGGTGCAAACCCTTTACCCTATATCGAGTCCAATACTGACCCATTTTGTTAGTAAAATTGCGTCTTCAACATAATATGTGTAGTTTAATGGTAGGTTGTCATGGATTATCAAGCTACGAGGTATCACTACACATTATTGCACACTGCCATGGATGATACGTCAAGGGGTATCACTTCATATATTTGATTGTGCATGTAATATTTGTGGTAATTAATAGCATATTGTTATGGCATTGTATTAATACACTTATTACATATGCAAATTAATTTGCTACCTACGCAATTTAGTTTCATATTCCCACAAATTAATTGTTGCACTAGATGGAGCATGTATTTATGCATATTCTTGTAGTCTTTGGAAGCATCAGAAATGATAATATTGTTGCAGTGATCCAAAGGGAAGGTAATGTTTGCATTAGGTCATTAATTATCTGTTTCCCCCATGTATTAATCCATATTTGCATTACATTGATATATTTTGTTTGCATTACAGTGATATCTAGATAGCCCAGGTATTATTTGCATTACAGAGTTGGTTGATATATTTTTCACTGCAACAAATGGAGAACTGATATATTATTTACAGGTATTGTTTTTCTACACTCAATGATGAATAAATGATAGGAGGTTGAGTATTTAGTGTCATAGAGTGCTTTGAAATGTGAAATTTGAGAACTCTAGGGTGAAGCATATTAATTATTGAGCATGATTTACAATGAAAATAAATATTTTAAAATCAAAAAATATTTTTAAAAGTTTGAAAAATAACCACAATACTATGGTTTATTAAATATATTTTGAAAAGTTTGAAAAGATCCAAAACAATGATTAATGTGGTTTAGTTAGAACCTGGTTATCAAATTTAACCTAAAGCAGTTGATTTATTTTTTTAAATTTAGCTTTAAACTGAGATTTTTAATGTCATGTTAATTTTTAAAATGTTATAATGTTAAAATAAAAATCTCTGCAAATTTTAATAACAACATAACCTTATTAATGATCTTTGTGGTAATGAGTATGTGAAAAACAAACACTCGTTGGATTTATTGAAAAAGAAAACAACATTGTCTCAAAACAACATTACATTTTTCCAGAGCAAAGAAATTTATTCATGAAACATAACTCAATGTTTAAATTCGGTGATAACAACTTAAAACTATAAGCATTTTATGTTTTAAAAGAAAGATTGTGGTTGATGCAACTTTATTGTTGTGAAATATAATTAATAAGAACATCAGTGAATAGATTTTCATTGTAATAATAAAGATTTCGTTTGGGTTAATATTTCATATTTAATTTGGGTTAATAGAGATTATCACATTAATCTTGCAGAAAAAAGATAATAGTAATTGTGTTTAATACGATGAGATTTCTTTATCACAAAGAAAGTTCATGCACTATTTTGTAAGAAAATTTTTTATTTGATTGAGTTAGTTTTAAAATGAAAATGTGAACCTCAACATGAATTTATAATTAGCTCTATTTTTATTATGTTTTAATAGTTATTTTATTTTTATCAAACCAACCAATTTTTGGGTATATTCAAATTATTTTCTTTTATTTTTTATTTTTATTTGAGTTGATTATAAGCCAAATTAAGGAGTTACCCATCCTCCTACTGGGATGTAGAATGAACCTCTCTAGGCAAATTTTTTAATAACAACATAACCTTATTAATGATCTCTAATGGAAAAAATGGTAACGACTATTATTGAAAAATAAAACAACATTGTCTTTATGCATGGAACATAACTCACTGTTTAAATTCAGCAATAACAGAAATAGAATTAATAATAGATTTAAAAACAAATATTGTCTTCTTTAAAAACAAATATTATGAAACCATAGTTTGTTTACTATCTAACCATATGAAACCATATTATTATTATTATGGAACCATATCTAGTAAATGAATAATATGAAACCATATGAAGCGAATATTAAACTTGAAGAAGAATATTAGATTTAAAAACTTTACTTAAGTTTAATTTTTTAAATTTAACACTATAAGCATTTTGTGTTTTAAAAGGAATATCGTGGTTGCTGCAAATTTCTTTTTGCGAAATAATTAATAACTGGCATCAATTAATATATTCTAATTGTAATAATAAAGATTTTATTCACGTTAATATTCCATTTTTAATTTGGGTTTACCGAAATTATCACATTAATTATGAAGAAAAAAATAATAGTAATTGTGTTTAATACCGTGAGATTTATTTATCAAAAAGAAAGCTTATGCATTTTTTTAAAGAAAAAGTTTATGTGATTTAGTTAGTTTTAAACTGAAAGCTTAAGGGTGTTGAGGAAATGTGAACCTCAACACGCTTCATATATGAATTTATAATTGCCTCTATTTTTTATTATGTTTTGATATTTATTTTATTTTTATCAAGCCGACCAATTTTTTGGTATATTCAAATTATTTTCTTTTATTTTTTTATTTTTATTTGAGTCGATTATAAGCACTGAAGGAGTTACACATCCCCCTTATTGGGTTGTAGAATGCGCCTCTCGACGCAAAAATAAAAAGAAATGCTTAGGGAACATAGAGAAAGTTCAAATAGCTCCCATTGAGATGTTGTATATAGTTAGAACAGGACAAGCCCTCCAAATTGATTCACATTACAAAGGCAACCAATCGCTGTATAAAAATGTGCATGATTTAGAAGACAAAGGAAACCAATCACGGTATAAAAATGTGCATGAAAGCTGTTGTGGCATGGTTGTTTTTAAGACTGCCAATATAAATCACTTGAGCTGAGATTTCAAGGCATGTTCGCTCTACCTGAACTATGCATCCATAATGAGATTTCTACAATTATATATGTTTGCTCTGCAACACTTTCACAACATAATACACCTTACTATTGTTAGGATTATTAATCCTCCCTTGTCCACTTATAGTCTATTAGATTATCTTGTCTAACTTAGGAGTCATTTACCTGAGTTTGGTGCCATTGGGTCCACTTAAGTTAGTGCTATTGGGTCCACTAGTGCCATTAATGCCATTGGTTCCATCGATGCCAACCACTAGAGTGCGGGAAACACATAGAGAGATTAACTAACACTTACTGCATGTTCATGCAACAATTAATGTTCCTCTAAGACCAATCCATACATTCTAGGAGCTCACTCTGAGTGCCATCTGCAACCTCAATCAGTTGGTTGTAGTTGTTACAAAGTTATGCTGAGTCAAACTCCAGTTACATTCAGTTAGATCACTCTCAGTTAGTCTAGCACTAGTTTTGCATGGTTTCATGGGGAAGTGGCACCTTTTTCGACCTACCTCATCAGTTTAACTGCTTTAACTAATTTAACTATTTGTTAGACTAATTTAGACATCAGGAGTTAGACTAGTGGCTCCCATGTAATGATTTAGACACTCCTAGTTAACCAGTCAATCAGGTGGATTCGAATTTGCTACACTGTTTCAAATTCTCTATATTGTAACACCATTGTATACTGCTGGAATGAATAGATATTATTGACGTAATTAACTGAGCAATAATGATCATATTTTCCTCAAATTTGTTTTGTTTTGTTTAGTGTTTATGATCTTTGAGATTCCACTGCAATATTTTACTATTCAATTGTTTTCACTTGCATGTAGATTGGAATGGTTCAACAATTTTAACAATTGTAACCAAAGTAATGGGAGGATCCTACGCAAATCTTGCATTGTGACAAAATAATCTATAAAAATCTAGTATCAAGTTGCAAGAACCTCTTCAGCATTGGAATGCAGAGTCAGGAATTGTAACTTCGTATCAGTGCTATGCATAAATCAATGAATCAAATGAACATGGCGCCAACAATAGACTTTAATAACATACAACCAAGACACCATATGTATATGTATTCTCCTTTTATAGGGTCTCACCTATTCACTGAAGGTGATACCAACCGCAACACACCTCGCCATGATTCATTCCCTCACATTCTTACAAGGTTTGCAATTAAATGAAAATCACATAAAGAGAACAATCCTTGCTAGCAGAGGTATACCATTGATTTGAAAATGGATGCAACAACAACTTTCCTCCAAGAAAAAATGAACCTCAGCATGACATATATCGTAACAAAGAAACATAACAGCCATCCTCCAATCCCAATAACCATGGGATTCCTGCAAATATTTCTTATCGTGTATCTTTGACAACAATGTTTAAATAGAATACAGAAACTTATGATTTGTGACGCAATGGAATCATGACGCAATGGAATCAATCAACAAGAAAATGATGGAACAATGAAATCAGTAGATTACCAATAACATAAAGAAAAAAATTGTGGACATTCCACATCTTTGGACACGCCACCTGCCAATTGATATAAAAAAAAATAGGTACGTAATAACGCCACCTGCCAATCGATATAAAAAACAGTAACCAGAGGGTAAACATGGAGGGAAAATAGTGCACATGGAGTACGACGACATGTGACGGAAAATGATCATCCAGAGAACATGCCTTTGCTTCTGTATGTCTAAAGGGATTAGCTTAAGTATGCAAAGGAATTGTATTATGGATAACACCATGACCATCATTAGTCTTGAGCTTATCATAATTTGAGGTCTTTGAAAATATTCAATACAAGTTGGCTCATCGGAGATATCAATGCCTCCCCCTGCCACTCATCGGTATACTTTTGTTTTTAGCGTAGATAACTTCCTTCTTCCTTCCACTCTGGTAGTGAATGAATTACAAAAATCCATTCTTAAACCTACCATGGATAGGAATGCCATATTATATGAAGCGTAACTTTTTTTTAAATAGAAGTGCCAAATAAAGTGTTCCACAAGTGTATTAAGCAGAGTGGTTGAAAGAGCTCAACAAATAGTTGTAAAAGCTTTCATATTATTGGGGCTAACAATGATTTAGAACTCTGCAATCGTTCTTTCTCCCATGGCCACACTAATGGGGAAATCCCTCAAAATATGGAGCCTCTTGTGTTATATGATTACCGATAGCTTCTTGGCAGTGAAATGTCTGACTTGTGTTCCATTTTTTAGGTATTCTATCAAGATTGTAATTTTCATCACATATTGTTCACTAGTGTAGATAGAGGTAAATCAACTCTAAATGAACATCTATGTGCCATTTTGGTTATTATCATTTTATATTTTTTTCTAGGTGATATAAAAATTAAAAGTCTGTTTACATGTAAATGAGTATCTGTGTGCATTTTTCTAGGTGGTGTTAAAATTAAAAGTTTGCCATTGTAGCATAATTCCATTTTTGAAACCTTATTTTGTATCAAATGAGATTTTTATACTATGTTCATGTGCATTCAGACAATCATGCTTTATGTGTAAGCTTTGCCAGACTCTAGGGAATATTATATTTATTTAACTGGATCAAAAATTTTGTGTTGACTTTTATTGAAGTTCAAATTGAAGTAATCCAATTGAGAAAACATTAATTCTACATGGGTTTTTGCAATTGAGTCAACTAAATTTCTTGTTTTATGATTATTGTTGAACATACTATTGTGGATGTCTATGCAAATCAAGAATAGTTCAGTGGATAGGATACTGCTTGAATACTATTTCAATGTTGAAGTCTTTGTTTTTTATTTTATTTTGGTGGACTTGTTGAAAGGAGACAAATCCAAATTCCTTTGGAAGTTGTAGTATCACACATTTTAGATATGAGCTTAATGGGAGGCTTTAATGTTAGTTGCGAGAGTTTGTATGCTCTTCACGAGACTCACATCCTTTAATCATTTTTTAGTTAGGAATGCATGAATCGTAGTTGCTTTTATAACATAGGCATAAATCATGTGTTGGGTGTTGTCTGCAATATATCAATGGATATGTTGGCATACATTCATTGTAACTTGAAAGGCTCTCATCATTGTTTTGTTGGGATACGAAATCCTCAAAACAATTAAGGAAATATGTATTCACATTCAGTTTCATGGCTTGTCAACCTCAACCTCTTTGACTAGGCATGAAAGTGAAAGTGAATGTAGATTTGCGATTCCAACATTTTATTGTTATTGAAATCATAGTTGGCTCATTATGATATTTTGGAAGCAATATTTTCCTTTTGTCAAATTGTAGCAAAGTTTATTCTCTCATAGTTGGCAAAGTTTGAAATTATAGTTGGCTCATTAAATGTTTAAGGCTGATTTAGGCTGATTTATTCTCATTCTTACCTTCCCATTGGTGTAACTTCTAGTGGATAATAAGGGGATATTCCCTATTGTAAATTTTAGGTTCATGATAAAGGGAATATGAGATCTATTTTCAAACCCTCTTATATGCCCGATAACAGGGATTTAGAATATAATCATGTTTGTCAATATGCATTTTAGTGACATTTGCAATAGATCAAGATATTGATTTTTCTCTAATTCTTTGAGAAGACTAAACACCTTTCTAATTAGTTATATGGAATTTTGTAGGAAATGTTCGCATTCATCTCTCTATATATGAGAAGAATGAAGATTATGGTTTTCATCTAAATGGGGTTCCATGTAATTCAACATGAGTCTCAGAAGAGCTCAGTACCACATCCTGAAACATGTCCGTTTGGTCTTACAGAGGAACAAAACTAGAGAGTTGGAGAGAATTACTCTTCTCATGAGACGAGTGGTGAATATGTTCTTGAACAACATATATGGATCTCCCCTTGGAAGATGTTGAGAAACAACCTTACAACTAATTTGTGAATGGATATAGCTCATATCTAAAATATAGTATATGATTGAGAAGCTAGAGTGGACCTGAGGATTTTGAAATTCTCAATCTTTTGTTACTCATGGTAATAATAAAAATATGATTTATTGTTTAGTCGTAGCAATTAAATCCATAAAATATATGTCTTATGTTGAATGACCACTTAGTTATTATGTTTTATGTGACTAATTACATGAAAACATCCCAAAACTTTTTACAAAAAAGTCACACATTCCAAAGAACTATGTATATAAAATATTTGGGAATGTGTGTGTTCAACCAAAACCAAATTCCTCCCATGTCTCCTCGATTTCAATCTTGCCATGTTTTTTCTCTTCTGATTTTTATTTTTAAAATAGTTGGAACTTTTTCTTATACCTTTGGGTCTATATTAGTTTTAATTTTGTAGGAACTTGGGATTTTTCGTGTGTAAGTGTGTGTTCAACTGATATGTTGAATTTTCAAAACTTTTGGAGCAGTTTTAATTTCAAATTACATGTTCATGTATATAAAAAAATTTAAAAACTAAATTCAATGAATAGTCAATTGAGTAGTGAATATCAATCCTTTCAGTTCATATGTGATGTAAAAGGTTATATCAACCTCATATTGATCAGAATTAGCATAGTTTATATCTTAAACTTGGACGTATGATGTTTGTATAAATAACTTAGGCCCAAATTTAAAAAATTTGGATTGGCTTATTTTTTAATTGGTTTATCAAATATTTATTAGATAATAGCATAACATATTTTCTTTTCTTTTTATATGTGCAAAGGATTTGTACATGGATAAATTTTACTTTATGTTGCTTGTAGCAATTATCTATTGAGTCACTTTGGAAGGAAGGGATATGTGCAATTACTTATGAAGGATCTTGGATTTCCAAAATGTTCAATAATAAAATCAATGTATTCCCATATTAATCTACTTATAGCCAATGGGAATTAAAGGTCATTTATTGTCTGTTTATGCAAGAATCTAGAAACTTGAAAAGTATTCAATGTGTTCCATGAATACTAAGTTTGCAAAGTTATGGTGACTGCAAAAGTACATTCAAGTATTTCAAAATTCTCTCTATTTATGCAAGAAATACTAATTGAGACTACAGTAGTAAATAACAAAATGTCCTTTGTCATTAACAAAATGATGGTAACTGAAACATGCATAGTGGAGAGTTTGATTGATTTAACAAGTGAACATGCATTTGCTATTTGTTTGTTCAATACACTAGAAATTCGCAAAATGGTTTTCCCAATTATATTTAACATTATCCCAATCTTTACTAATTGATGGTAACTCGAAGACATATAGGTGGAGAATTTCATTAATCGCTCTCAGAATGTTGCAAGGTTAGTAGGGAAGAGGGACCGTGAAATAATCTACAAGTGCATAAGAAAAACTCTCTCTTCTCCAAAAATGTTTGGCAAGTTTGTCGCAGATGTATGATTTGAAGGAATTTCTCTTTGAACCACATTTTGGATCAAACAAGACTTTAGGCCAGTCACCTGAGACAATAAGGTACTGAAATCTAGGAAATAGATGAATGCCCTTTGAATATATGGTTGAGAAAAAGAGGGAGTAGTATTTAACAGATAAACAAAGTGGAGACTCTTCCACTAACAAGTTACTACAGATTTAGTTTGGAGTTGCAGGTTCAAATCCAAGTGTTGGAGAAAGTATTGTCAAAAATCTAATTCTTCTTGTACCTATATATGAATTTACTCCAATATCCAACAATATGTGTTGATGTCATTGTAACTTCGGAATGTATTCACTTGTATTTTTTATATATTGTAACCCGATGTTTATTTTGAGATGTACTTGAGTCATGTCATGCCCCGATGTTCCTATCGGGAGGTTCTATAATTTAAAAAAGTCATGTCAAGTCATTGTGGGTAACCCTCCTATTGATCAAGGGTTAAAGTCCCCACAGTTCCGGGGCACTAGGGTTATTAGACTCACCTGGTGAAGTCGGCCCTAGTTGGGTTTAGTCAAGTAAGGAATTAGTATAAATAGAGAGCTAGCCTCTCTATTTAGCACACACTCACTCACACTCAGTTGTAGTGCATAGCTGAGGAAGAGAAAGACACTGGGGCAAGGAAGAAGAGGTTACTACTGTCGGGAGATCATCTTACTATTTTGGGGTTTTACTTTTGGTGCTGATTCTATCTCTGAGGAAGTTGCGGGGTTTTCTCCATTTATGGTTTCCTCGAGGAAAAACACTGTGTTCATTGTCTCTTGTGTTTCATTGTTGTGCTTGTTTTTCTCTCAGTTAAAGATACTAATGTTATGCTAGCTTAATGTTTAAAATATAACAATATGCAGTCACAAGAGAAACCATGGAGAGAAAGGCATCAATCACAAGAATAAGCATGGGGAGAAAGGAATCAATCATAAGGACAAGCATGGGGAGCAAGGCATGGTAAATAGAAATACCCTTTTTGAGGAGAAAGGATTGGCTAATCACCAAATTGACAACCATGATTATAGTATGCACAATGGCAAGATGTGGGATATGAACCAAGGTACAATCAGGGGCATGACCCAAGTTTTGTACCAAGGTACATTTAGGGGCATGATCCAATCCTTGTTTGAATTTGCTTCTAGTCTTTTAGAACTCCTCTCAGATTTGCCACTAAGTATTTACTTACTATATTTTCCATATTAAGGTCCTATAAAGTATCTTTCCCATTACCTATATGCATATCCTGCTTTGAGTTTACTTCTATTATGTAAGTGTGTTTCAAATCAACAACCCAAGTTTACTTTGAATTTTCATATTAAGGTCCTATAAAGCATGTTTCCCATTACCCATTTTCATATCATGCTTGGAACTTGTTTCTATTATTTTAAAGGGACTTTCAGACTGGCGAGCTAAGTATTTACTTACAATGTTTTTCATGTTATAATGTCTTACTATTTAGGATCTGGTGCTATTAGTTTTAGTTCATTGTGTTTTTCACTGGTTTGTATTTACTGAAAAATTTCCAGTTAGCTTGTTCACATCTTCTATGTGCACATTCCACCTTGCATCTATTTCAAATGTATTTTACATCCAACATATAAGCCTATATAGCTCTAGAAGATTCAAATTCAATGTTCATATTGATGCTTTTCATGTGTCTTGTCAGTGTTTAGACATGATCAGAAGTTTTGGTTGCTTTTGTTGCAATGAAATCCACTTTCTTAAGTTTCCAACACTATTTGGTGATGTTGGGAATCATTGTTATCATCCCATCAATACTTGTTCCCACGATGGGTGGAAGCTCTATAAGTACAACCTAATTTACCTTTTGGTATATAAGGTCTTGGTATGGTCCTTTTTGAAGCAATGGAGCCTTGAAATTTTACTGGTGGAGGACATATAAGCAATCCATCTAATATACTTTAAATTTAAGTAGTCCATCTAAATATATATAATTATAAATTGTCATGTGTTAAAATGTCATAAGTCAAAATTACGGAATGGTATTGGATTGATATATTTCATACATTTGATATCATGACAATAAAATCAAAGGAAATGGATTTCACAATGACCTTTGAATTGAAACCAAAGCTTGGAACAGAAAATATGTTGTCTCGCTTGTAGAAAGAGGCCCTTAGACAGGAATGCACAGAAACAACAATTTGCAATGATTTTGAAAATTCGTCTCTATCTAGAATTCATTGGTGTCATGGACTTGTTTTTTTGTCTAAATTAGGTTTTACAAGCATGTTCTGTAAGGATTTACCAGGTGTGCTCTCAACATCTCCTTATAACCCCAAGACACATTAGTCATAGATAATCGTTAATTTCAAATAATGAATTTCTATGTTCTCATGTACTCCTAACCTCGAAGGACCCAGCGAATTGAGCCCTTGACCTCGACCTTATCCATCTTGGTCCTGGAAGATCCAACCAACTTAGCTACCCCTCAGGGCTAATACTTAATGGTATATATCCATGTGAATTAATTTTTTTATAGACATGTGATTCCTATCTATTGCATTGTTTAAATATATATAATATTAAATAATTCAAATAAAGAGTACGACTTATTGTATTAATTTTTTCTTAAGACAATATAGTTTGAAGTCGTGGCATGATGACATACTACAACATCCCAAAACCAAAACCAAACTCTATCATTAATATTATTCGCTATAAAACAATCACATGATTTCTAAAGGGTTGAAAATATAAAATTACATAATTATAGTCTTACAACTAAGTGTCATGCATAAGAAAACCAAACTTTTCTCCTAGTTATAATTGAACAAGGCACACTTATTACAAGTAAAATGTAATTATGTATTAATGATTCCAACATCAAGAGTGTAATCTTGGTCCTTTTTACTGTGTCAAATAATATCACCATATGGAGGTAGATTTCATATACAACCATGATTGGACTCTTGGTCTATTACTTTTGGCAAGGAGGAAACCTATTATTTTCTTCAAAGAGTGTATTTTCAAAATTAAAACGATGGCCATAAAACGTGGATCTTAATCTAGACCTTAGTGGAGGATAATGGATTTCTTTGTTTCTCTTTTCTGGAGGCTTTATGCTGACATTGTAAGATGCATTCCTCCAATGGCTTACTTGGTATCTAGTGTATATAATTGGTTATGATTAGTTAGTATTATATAGAACCGAGCTACATAATGATGATGCATGCGGTGGTTTTTAATAAAGAGTGTCAATTTTTAACAATTAGATAAGATCTCTACTAGGGGATTTCCATCAAGCAATGAAGCGAAGAAGACAAATTCCCCTCTAGAGGCAATGGTAGCTACTCTTAATTATGACACCTATTTCCACAACACCTTGGCTTTATAATTCCAACAAAAATTACACATAATGTTGTCAATTAAATAAAAAGGAAATTAATATGGTGGTTCACTACCAATATTTTCTAATTTGTGCCTTAGATCTAGCTAGGCCATGAGGATTAAGGGTCGATTAAAGAAATTCTTTCGCAGAATGGGTGCTTTGTAGGTGATTGCAATAATTTAGACTCAAATGTACAAGATATAGTTCTTGTTATTTTTTTATATTTCTTTTATTGAATAATAATTGGTACACATCAAAAGGATCTTAGTTATTGAAAGATTTGGTAACATTTCAGGTTTGTGTAGGATGGATTTTGGGATAAAAGAGTATTTAAATTGCATCTTTATGAATTAAGTTAATTTAAAAGAAGGTACCAACATCACATTTTGTATGACGATTAACAAATTCGTGTGAAGTTGTTTTCCATTTTAATTTCAACATGTAACTGAGCTTCAACTTCCTTTTGGACAAAGTAAACACACCTTTTATTTAACCATAGGTTCCAGTAGTTAATACTACTAGAATCTAAGGATCCTTTCCTCTCCCATTGAACATAAACTTAAATATTTTTATGTCTTTAGTGAGCATATAAATAACTCACTATCTCTCTCATATTGTATTATATCAACTATTTTCTCGTTCTACAACATAATAGATTCTAACCAATGATATTGCTACAACTTCACAAGTCTCTTTTCTAGGGAATTACAAAGCAGGCTAGTTGGGTTTACTCCATTGGAAAATAGCTGCTTATTTGTGATGTGAATATTCATATAACTACTTTTGTTATCCTAAAAGGGATTCTTATAGTTTCCCCTTCATTTCCCTTCCCTACAAACTAACAGTTGCTTTCCTCAAGGTACAACCTCGGATCTACACCAACTCTTAGTTCCCCTTTTCAACTTTTTTACCCTGAAGAAAACAACCTATCGATGCATCATTGCACCTTCTTGGGGAAATTTCTAGTTTTTACATGAGAAAAAGTTTTATTGTGAACGAAACGTTAATATTTGAAGATCAACATTTACTAAAATGGATTGGATTAGACAAACAATTTTGAGGAAACTATATAGGAAAGGTAATTAGACAAACAATTGTGAGGAAACTATATAAGAAAGTTAGTATTTGAAGATCATTGTTCACTAAAAATGGATTAGGCAAGGAAACTATATCAAATAATAGATTTATGATGAATTATAATAATTATTTTTAATGATGATGATGATGATGCTAATTAATGTCCACTTAGGCCAACTTTGGTCTATCAGACCTTAAGAAGGATAATTCTTGGTTTATTTTAAAATCTTGTTCCTATGCTAAAAAATATTGCCAAGAAGCTTTCCAAGCTCATTATAGTTTTTGCAAGTTAGGAGGTTATAAAGGTTTGTATTGTAGCAAATACTATAAAACTCATATCTAATGTGGGTGTAAGCAGGGCACTCTAAGAGAAAGTGATTTTCATCCTCAACGCTCATAGACTCACATAGATAGAAAACAATTTCCACCCATGGAGTTTTGGGAATAGACCAACGCCTTGTTTCATTGTGGAGTTAATGAGAGTTCATTCTAATATTGGCTATATTACTTTTCTTCCCTGAGCTAGTTAATACCAAGAGATACTTTTGATCTTCCAAATTAGGATTAATGAACTCCTTATAGTATCTTAATTTTCTCTTAACCACTAAATTTTCCTCACGCCACAATTTCTCTTTAAATTTAGAAGTAATAATTTTTTTGAAACTACCAATGTTCTACAAAATGACGTTTTCGTCAATGCCCCAATGGTTTAACCAAGCCATGGTATCTTTACACCAACATTGCTTGAGGTGTAGTTGGTTTTGACTTGAGTTTAAAGAAAGTTTAGGAAGTCTCTCATTTCCCATGTTATTTATCTTATGCTTGCACATCAAGTACCTAGTCATATTCATGCTCTCGATGGGGGAAAGACCCACTTCTATGAGGAGAATACAATAATGCATATTGCTTTTAATTTTGAGGTTATAAGTTATAAACTGCTTCTAGATTTGCTCAAACTTCCTCCAAGATTATCTATAAATGTTGCACCCCCATACTTCACCATCATACAAGATAACAAGGGTGACAAGAGTTTCAAAGAGGAACTTCTTTTTATCACACATGACCAGGTTGGATGATTTACAGGTTACTTTCAAGACCAAAATAAGTTTTCCACCCTCCATTAATCCTTTTCTGAATGCTATAGTTCCAATTGAGCTTGTGATGAATATCAATTCCGAGGTACTTGTAAGAAGTCACTTCCTCTATATTTCTATGATCATAAATAAAATTTTCATAGGTGTATTTCTTAGATTTTATAATCACGATTTTTGTCTTGTTTGTGTTAACAGTCATACCCATGTTAGAGAAAAAATCTTTAAGAATTCTTAATTGCTTATCGATATTAAAAGAGAGCCTTTCCATAAGAGAAATATCATCAACATAAAGTAGGAGGATGATAACTATCCCAGCTAAGATTGTACCAACGTAACATGCTTCTTCCAAACACCTTTCTAGCTTATCAATGTAAATTCCAAAAATGGTAGGGGAAAGGGGGAAACCTTGTTTATATTACAATTTATATCCACTTTCCACTCCTCATTATTCTTATACTTGGCAATGATCTTTTAGTAAAAACTTATCGCGACAGCTCTCAACTCAAAAGAAACCTTAATCTCCTCTAACCTATTCCGCAGGTTACTTCTAGGCATTGCATCAAAAGATTTTCTAACATCCACAAAGTGAAAAATAGGCCAGACTTATTATTACGACATTCCTCTGTAATAATCATAATCGTAACGAGGTGTTCTGTGGTTGAATGATGCCTTCTAAAACCTGCTTGGCCTTTATCCCGATTACCTTCCATTTCTATCCGTTCATTGATCTTATTTTCTAAGATAATACCATATAACATAGTTAAGAGAGGGCTAATCATAATAGTGTGATAATTAGAGGGGTCATTTTTATCACCACTTTTGAAAATAGGAATAATGAGGCTTTGATTCCAAGGTCTAGGAAACCCTTGCTTGACCACTAGATTAAAGAGTTTGTGAATGTGCAGGATGAGGACAAGCCCTCCAATTTTTAAGATTTCTACTTAGTAGCCTTCAACGTCTTTGGCTTTTCCATTTGCTAAGCGCTTAACCCAGAAATCTATGTCTTCTAATGAGAAAACTTATTTCGTTGTCTAAGGGTTTTAATATCATGTTTGATATCCAGGGATTCATAAAGTTATCATCTTCTTTTGTTTTGCGATTTAGAATTCACCTCCATAATTTCTTAGAAGCCACCTTGGAGAGGTGTAGGAGATTCTTCTGCCTTTTAATTAGATAATGGATTTTTTTCTTTTAATTAAGGATTTGTAGTTATTTATCGTGTCCCTTTTTATCGAACATGTAGTAGCTTACTTAATTTCTTTTCTTGCATCTTTACACTCTTGATCATACCAAGGGTTCATTCTATTATCGCTCGTTTTAGTCGAGACTTCAATATATAACTTGTTAATGGATGACGAGAGGGTTGTAGCAAAATTATGATAGATATTTTCTATACTCTCCATACTAGATAAAGGAAACAATTCATTTTTTATATCATGGAGAAAAATGGCAGCTTTATTTTCATGGAAGATAAAGTGTTTTTGGCAATGATAATTTTCCTCCTTAGGATCGCTATGCATGGAAATATTTAGAGTTATAATTAAAGGTCTATGATTAGAGTTGGGATCATGGTCATTGAAGATGTTAAAAGCTATTAATTTTTTATATAGGTGATATCAGATATAACATAATCTACCACACTACTTCCAAGCCTGTTGATACAAGTCATCTAGCTAGAGTTTGGCCATTTTGTGAGGTCATTGTAAATGATAATATCTTGAGCACTACAAAATTTGACCAGCTCAGAACCGAATAAATTTTCACCTAGATCATTAGAACTTCTTTTGTACCTATTAGCTATCTCAAGGTATTCGTCTAACTAAAGAGGATTAGGGTTGAAATAATTGCTTAAAATAATAGCTTGGTTTCTAGAATTTCGAGCATTGAATTTACCCATGAAAATGATATTGCCTTCCTTCCTTAAACTAGAAATAACATGTTCTAAACCATTATAAGGACATTTTTTAGCTAAATTGGTTCTTTTATAGAAGTTGGAATTAATAGGGGCAAAATAACAAATGGTTCTGTAGGTTTTTTCAATGATTAATGTCTATGATCTCTATCCAAATAAATTGGTTATAAGGGTATTTCTTATAAATCCTAACATGTGGGGATATGTTCTTCCTAATGTGATATATTCCCAATGCCTCTATGGCATGAACGTTTATTCCATGTTAACCATAGGACATATTTGTCTATATGAGGGACCTTGGACTCCTGGTGTTCCCAAGTTTCAACCAATAATATAATATCAATTTCACTCGGGATCCAACTTAAATTAGGAAATTTGCTCCATAGAAAGCCTCTAAAGTTCCAGGAGAAGATCGAGAGTGTGTCAAATTGTTATTTATTACTATCCTTTTGGTTTTTATCTTTAATAACAACTTTCATGTTTCTAAATAATACTCATTTTCCCTCATTCCTAGCTTATTTTACCTTTTGGACATCTTTTATTAATTTAGCTTGATCCTTTGGAAAGAGGTCTTCATTTATAAATATCCATCTTAATATGTTTGTAAATTTATTGCCTATACTAGTTTAAAGAAAAAAATCATCCCTATACTCCCTATTATTAAATTTTTAGCATTTCGAAGAAATGGAAAAATCAATTGTTAACATTTATGAAAGAAACTTGGATTCTATGCACTTTAAATTTGATTTTGAATTCATATATAGATTCAAAAACTCTAGGGTATCCATATTCCTGGAATTTAAACACTGATGAAATGAATTTTAAAAATTCTTTATTGGATTCCATCGAAATATCATTGGAAAAAGCCTCAAAAAAGTTTAAATCGTCGTGCATTTAAGCTAAACGATTTATGTACTTTATTTGTAGCGAAGTGTATACTTCATAGTCACCACCGACACACTCTTTTTCCATCTCACAACATCATTGGAAAAAATGCAATAAAGAGTGTGAAGGATCACTCTCAGCACAAGAACACGAAGAATGATTATGCATTTTGGGAGTTAATGATGCAGTGGGGTGATTCCATGAAGATGGGTAACACTTTTTGGCCAAATTTGGCGATGAAAACCTGATTTTTTACTCATGTGCTAGATAGAAGCCCTCAAAACGCATATATGCCATGTGAATTTTGACTTGCAGTAAAAAAACAAATTGTAGAATATTATGTTGGCTTCATAGTGATATTTTGTTTAAAATATTCCGATGTCATTTAATGTGTGAATTTTTGCATTTAATGAACTGTGTGACCTTAAAAATTTGAAGAAGCTAATAAGTGGCTCATGTCCACGTAGAGTAATTCAATCTTGCATTAATAATTTAAAAAAAATAAATATATGAGCATGATCTACATAAAATGCACTATGATGTGCATATTTTTTTGTTAATTTTTTTTGCATTATACAATTATTTATTATTTTTCGAAAGTGACCACATTCGATTTCAGCATCGTTTTAAACACATATTTTTCCACGTAAAGGAATTTTTTCTATTTTTTGAAAAATTGAAAAACCAAAGATACCCTTTTGAAGAGGACACGTCGATATGTGATGTGTGCATATTTACGAATTTTTTGGCTGTGTATTTTTAACTCTACGGATTTTTCTTTGAGCTACTTCGAAGTTGCAGTGTGGTTTTCTAAGTATAAGTTTTAGAAGTAATTAAAAAATAAATATCATATGAATGCTAAAATGCGTGTATGATATCTCAATGGATAGAGGATTCGTTGGTGAATCTATCGGTATCAACTCCGCTCACTTATGTGCTAGGAATGGCAGGGTTTACACCTCTGCAAGGCACAGGAAATTTTCCATTTGCTTGAATGAGGGCTAAGTCTGTTTTTTTAAGCCCTCGACCGAGGTATAAACCTCGACCGAGGGTTTGTAAGGCCCTCGACCGAGGGTTTAACAAACCCTCGGTCGAGGTGTTTTGAAGACCTCGACCGAGGTATTAGCTCGGTCGAGGTTCTAGTCAATCTTAAGGGTTATAAAAATGGGTCTTGGAGTATTAGATATGATTGATCAAATGGATCTCGGAGTATTTGTAGAAATGGGTATTGGAGGCTTAGGAATCATAGATATGATTGATCAAATCTATGACTCCTATTACTCCTTGACCCGTATCTACAGATCTACACATAAAATTTAGAGGAAGCAAAAGTAGTAATGTTGTTACATGTTTCTTCTTCAAGGTATGGGTGAATAATGTTTTTTCAATACTTTATTTATAATGGGCATTTATTTATTTGTTTGAAGAAATTATAAGTAATAAATAATTGTTTGAGATATTTACAAATGAAATATTTACATAATTTTGCATGATTATGTATTTATTTGATAATGTGAAAAATAAAAGGTGTAATTCTACTATTTATAAAATAAATGTTTTATGAATATGTTATTTATAGTGCAAATCATTTTTTGTCATGATTGAATTGGTTATCATGGTTGACCCCAATGGTACGATTGATTGGAGTGCACTCATG
>LPNX010509915.1:0-11127 GCA_001517045.1 Pseudotsuga menziesii
AAATGATTTCGGCAACATATACCCGAGCCAAATCCTCACTACAACATTTACACATATTAGAGAAATAAACATGAAGCACATTTAGAGAAATCAACATCAAGCCCTCCAAAGCACGACGAAAGATAGCTGAATACACCTGAAGCGCCCTTTTCTTTGAAGATGAAAGAAGAGTTCCCCGCCATTTATAAAATCCATTACAAGATAAAGATTATATTCTGTCTGAACACATTACAGCAAACAAAGTCTAATCAGAAAAGGGTGATTCCTTACAACATGAAATCAAATTGCAATACCTAGTCGAGGATTTGTTCGATTTTTGGAAAATGGAAGCAGTAAAAGAGACAACAACTAATTCAACTTTGCACTACCAAAGTGGAATTTACAATTTAAATTGTAGTAAGAAAACAATCACCTGGAAGGAGTATCTGAGCTGAACAATAAAGGGATGCACAATCTTTGTCAGAATTTCCGTTTCAGCTTTTATGTACCTTTCAGAATTCTGAAGATTTCTTTTATGAATTTCGTCCTTGCTCATAAATTTCATAGCATGAAAGTTATCGCTTTCAGCTTTTATGTACTCATCCTGAATCCTTTCCATGTACTCATCCAGAATGCTTTTCAGAATTATGTCCTTGCTTATAACTTTCATAGCATAAATCTCTGACGTCCCTTTTCTTTTAACCTGGAACACCTTACCAAATGCACCTTTACCAACCACCTTGAGCAGTTCAAAATCTTGAACTCCAAAGTTTTCAGTGACCTTGACTTGGCAGGACGTAGGCTCTTCTGAGCTTCCTGATGAGAAAAACAATAATCTGTTGTCAGATGCAACTTGATATACTTGTCAAATACTTACAGGTTTTTCCAATACATTCCCTTCCACACCTTGCTCTTTCTTATCGACTTTGGGAACACCAGAAGCCCCTGCAGAAACCATTGCTACAGATACGCCACAAAAGAGACTTGAGCAAATGGGCACTAGCAGACACCAATGCTAACTCAGAAATTTGTGTGAAAAGACAGGCAGCTCAATATCCAAAAACAAAAAGTGTCCCTGTTTCCGCTGTTACAGTAAAGAACTTGTCCCTGTTTCCGCTGCAACAGTGCAACTTGAATACTTCACACTTCGAAATAAACCTGCATGACAGCCGAGCCAAGAAATATTGCTATCCAAGTCATTAAATAAATAGAAGGTGATCAGTAAAGAAAAGGAAAATGGAAGGTTAATATAATGTAAGTTTTTTTATTTTATTTTAGGCTGTAGATATATTAAATCAGAAATCAGAAAGAAGAATCCTAAGGGATCAACTCTCGTGGAAGGATCATCTTTGAAACAAATAACTTTTTTATTAAATACAAAATTGAAAGAAAAGTTTATATCTCAAAATTTCGATCTTTTCAAACACTTAATATATTCAAAATTAAGATAAATCTATACCAACTACCTACGTAACTACCTGAAAAGTGTTCAATAACAACTACGTAAACAGAGTTTCAGAAAAAGGACACCTGAATAACAACTACGTAAACAGAGTTTCAGAAAAAGGATACCTGAAAAAGATTTGCGTTGCGTATTGGCTACCGAAGTTTTGGATTGCGTGGCACCTCTTGGGTTCTCTTATGTGAATTCAAATACTGTGGAGTTTGACTAAACGATGTAGTGTTTCAGTAACGATGTAGCGTTTGAGTAACAATGTAAGCTTTTGGTTTATATATGATGTAGTTTTAAAAGTAATTAATTATTGTCTATAAAAAAAATCCAAATTATTTGATCCACCTAAAAAAATGGATTAGGAGGACATGCACAGATGAAATGCCTTTGTATGCATCACGCATGCTATCTAAATTTTAGATGCTAATTTGGTTAGGAACAATGATTTTTGTGAAAAGTGAATTTGCATGCACAAATTGTATCAAAATGTTTAACTTTATACACATGTATGCCAAACATGAAAATATTTAGTGAGAAATATGTGCATGCAGGCTGAATATGTGCATGCAGGCTGAATATTAGTATATTTGATGTGTATGTTGATTTTTGATGTAGAGAAAAAGAAATAATGTGCATATTAAATGCTTACTAGATCATACAAATATGGAGATCATACAAATATGGAGTTCATTGCAAGTTTCATCATCCTCAACCTGCAATTTAATAGTAGATGTTTTAGGTTATTATGCAAGTTCACGATCTCCTACATCATCATATCCACCTGGGATTTTGTCTTGGCCTTTGCCAAGATCACTCTATGCTACGTTCTAGGTCCTTGACTGTAAGGATTTCTACATTACATGCCTGCCATGTTTTGGCCTTTCCAATGCATACCAATGTCAGCATGGAACAATGACCAAGTGAGTCTCTCAGTTCTCTTTCGGAGTTTCTTATCATTTTTAGCCTATTTGTGAGGATCTCTAATTATTTTAGATTGCTTTTATATATTTTATAAATGTTTAAGACATTTTTTCAAGACTACATTAGCATTTTGTTTCAAATATCTATTTTATATTGTTTTTATTTTTTATTTATTTTTTTAGCTACTATTTTTATACAAAAACTGATTTTCTGATTTTATGAACTAGGGAGAAAGAATTGGAGTTCTGCAGCTTTACCAAGCCATCTTAGTTAGTTATATCACTTGTTTATTATGTATAGATTCATCCTTGCACATATATGTGAGACCACTGCATCAAAGTTGAAGGTAGAAGTAGCATGATTGACATGACAGTCCCATGCACACTCAACCCTTTCTTTGAAATGTTCCTTGATTTTCCTAGATGCACCAGAAATATCTTCAAGAGCAAGTGCATGTATGCAAACATTCTTCAATCTCTTACATAGACACATTGCATAGTTGCCAATAGTTTCAATGAACCTAGTGGCACAACACGGTCATCATGATCTGTTGTCAATACATTGTAGCACGATATTGTAAACTATGTCCTGGAGTCTCACATGGTCTCTTTTCAATCTTCTATGTCTCAACATGTTCATCATTGATAGTTGTATTCCGTCAAAGTCAGGATCAAATGCTTGTTTATATATATAGGCTTTGTAGGTTATCTAATTTAGAAGTGTATACGTGCCTAATATCATAGCTATTGCAAAATTTATTTGTAAATAATTAACTTACAAATTCTTCTATTGCATATATTAGAAACAATGTTCACCTTGCTACAACATTTTTTCTTCACTTGCGATCCACAAGAACAACTTTCATTAAGCCCTTTTTTCTGCCATGTGACAACTATCATTCCATTTGCATTTAGGGTTAGAGAGCTTCCTTGTTCATCCGCCTGCAGAGGCTCTAAACTTCTCACTCCATCTCCACTAAGAACATTTCTTTCAAAGTTTTTTTGGTGTACATCATGTGCAACCCTCGCATTTTGTATTAAATATGGGCTCAATCATATTGGGAGTTAGTTGGTGTTCGATAGTGTTTGAAGTACATGTTTTTTAAGCTCAGGTTTACATGCTCAGTTGACAAGATAGGTGAAAGTATAAGCAATATCGAACACCTGAGCTTAAAAAACATGTACGTTTGGTCCATCCAAGGGACCAGCAGCGAAGTCAACCATTGACCGAACTTACATGTTTATTAAGGATGGCCAACATGTACAGGGCATCTAATACAATAGAGCAAGTTGCTTGTACAATTAAAATTTTTTTCCTCTTAAGTCTTGTAAACTAAATTTGATGAATATGCTTCCCATGGAAAATAGGGTTAACTTACTAAGTTTGTGGTGAAACGATTTCCATAACCTTGTGCTCTGTTATGTGAGTAATGGATCCGAACTACTCAGTGTGATATAATTAAAGTAGTCTCGTTCAATGTTTCGCGTTCATATGCCATAAGCAATTTCTCAAGTCTTTTCCCCTTCAGATCATTGTTTGTTTCACGTGATTATTGATAGTTGAATCGATTTTATACGTTCTTTTCATGCAGATGATAAACTGAAATTGATCTCCATATTCCAATCTGAAACTATGTTCCATATGTTATAGTATAAGTAATTTACCTCTTGTGATGTTATACTCATGTCCATTTAATCAATATTTTCCTTGATTTAAGAGGAATCGATCTGCTGTAAAGTTGAACATTTATGTGTTGAACCCTTATATGTTTATCATGTTTTATTTTTTTGATATGTTCTTGTATGGTTATAACATTCATAGCATCAAATCCATTTTTTCTTGTTATGTGATTTCCCTTTCTATTCTAGATGTGAATAAACCATATGTTGATATGATAAATTAAGCATTTTGATGAATGATAGATGGGTGTCCATTTGCCAACAAATGAGATTATTGACATATTGTATTGTATCAGTATCATTCATCACAGTGTTTGTTTCAAGTATCTTCAGTGTTATTGTTCCAAGTATTCATGTGATGTTGTTGTAGCATATTGTTTATGATAGTTTGATTTTACTATGTTAAGTTTTTTACATAATTTTCAAGTCATTTTGTTAATTTGATTGACCACTTTCAGTAGCAATTGACTATGCCCACCTCCTTTCTCCCAATTCTTCTATAGAACATATGGAATTATTTATTGATTTTGAGATGAATGATTATTATAAGTGCAATCTCCATGAGAACTACATATCAATGAGTGAAATATGCTTCTTGTGCCCATTACTTAAAAAAAATTCTAACAAATACAAGTATTCTTCTTGTATATGAAGGTGCATAGTGTTAGCTCAATGGTAGAGCATGTGCATTATATGCATTACATAATGCAGAAGATTGGTGGTTCGATTCCACTGTGCCCTATCATAAATATTTGATTCTATTATTATTATACAAAGTGGGGTATTAAGACTATATTTGAGATAAAATGCTTTGAATTTAGTATCCATGTACCCAGAGAACCTTTGGAGGCTTAAAGCATTTCTATGTTTTATGTATCACTACAACCAATCCTCTAGTATATAAACACCTAATATTGAAGTTGAATTATCATGTAAGACTAGAGTGGAAATGAAACTTGATTTTTAAATCTAGGAAAGCATTTTCCATCTTACTCTACAGATTGTAATACTTAAGCTTATAGCCTTCAATTAAACTCTTTCCACACACACACACATTATGCATATACAAGCCTATTTATCTCAGTCATAAATTAAATAATTGTACATCCAAACACAAAGATAATACTTATCTTTAAACAAAGAAGATAAAAAAACTAGCTCTGTAAGAAAAATTTTTCACCCAACTGTAGGAATTCTATCCAACATATAATATTTATGTTGAGAGGCCACCCCCAAGTTAGGCTATGAGCCCAACAAAAAGACGGAAACACCTACAAGCTTGTCTCTCTCAACCCACAACCCATTATTCTCTCAATGATTAGCAAATACTCAACCAAAGCTCTATAGGGATCTCACTAAGCTATCATATCCATGACACCTCTTCCAACTTCCCCACACAATACAAGGAACCCATTTTCCTTCATTGATACATAGTTTCCTTAGGACATCCAACCCTTACAGTGCTTACCAATGTGTCTAGTAAGAGTCCAACATGATGTATGTTGTTGGAGAACCTCTTGTAGTGTTAATCCATGGTTTCTCAATATTGCAGAAGTAGAAAAATATATGGGTAAAGGTTTCTAGATTTCCCAACCATTATGATTACCTACAACAATCTTCCCTCAAATATGCAACTCTTCTTCCAAATTATAATTTTTTGTTAATGCAAAATTTGGTAATGGTAATGGAATGAACAACAAAAGTAATAATTATGTGTAGAGTCCCAACTACTATCACAAAATATACATAATGAACATTGGTAAGTGAGTGTTGTTAAAGTGTTCAAAAAGGAATCTCCATGTGCATATGGCAGTGTAGTTACAAGTACCATATAAAAGCTATACTTATAGGAGAAAGATGTTTTTGAGAAGTAGAAACAATTGTGTGTACATGTAAATGTCTTGTAATGAGGCTGTTGTTCCAAGAAATGACATTTTTTAGCTTTTGGTTGCATGGAGGGAGGGAATATTTTGTAGCTTGAAGAATAGGAGAATATTTGCATAAAAGGAAATAAAATAGATGAGAGAGATGCGTTGTCTAATGCACATGGAAAAGGGACTTATTCATTTGTAACACTCCTTTATCACTTTGTATGAATGATTAGAAATTGTAAAGTCTATTGAACACACCCTCATAAAAAAAGGTACATGTTTAAATCTAAGAAATAAGATAAAAAAGAATATAAAAGTTTGAAAACATTTTATTGGATATATATATATATATATATATATATATATATATAAGAGCTTGCAAAACCTTTACTTTTCTAATTCTGTGCTGTGCATTCAAGATAATGCGACTGAGTCCCTCCATAATCAAGATAAATAAGAGAGGGGATAGGGGACAGCCTTGTCGCAGCCCTCTGGAGACAGTAAAGAAATCAGAGGGGGTCCCATTTACCAAAACAGCGAGACAGGAGCCCATGATACATCCCATAATCCAATTTACACCCATAAGAGGAATACCAATCTGTATGAGCATCAACCTGATGAAAGTCCGGTTTGCTCTATCAAAAGCTTTTACAAGGTCCAATTTTAGAACCAAGGAATCAGAATTTTTAGTCTTGATGGAGTGCAAAAGTTCCTGGGTTATACCCACCGGTTCAGTGATCTGTCTATCCTTAGGAAAACCAAATTGATTAACAGACAGAGAGCAGTTCAATATAGGCTTAAGTCTGATAGCCACAATCTTTGAAATAATCTTGTAGACCAGATTACATAAGGAGATAGGCCTGAAGTCGTCAAAAGTTAAAGGCATTTCACATTTAGGAATTAGGGTAAAAAAGGTAGAGTTCCAAGCACCCGTGACTCTACCATAAAGTCTGGCCTGTTCCACAGCATTTACCAGTTCCTCCCCCACCAGGTCAAAAAATGCCAGAAAAAATTCAACGGGCCATCCATCTAGTCCAGGACTCTTGTCCTTTTTCAATCCCTTGAGTACAGCTTCGACCTCCGGGCCGGATATGGGCTGGAGGAAACAATTTATATCATCATCCGTGGTCATATGTGGAAAGAGTCTGACCACCTTCAGCTGTTCTGAAATTTCTGAGGACTTATCATCACAGAAAAGTTTACTGAAGTGATCTACGGCAAGAGCCTTCAGATCCAAGTCCTCCGTTATAGAGAGCCCATCCTGGCCATTGAGTGACCAAATGGTATTAGTGTTCCTTCTGGCTGAAGCAAACTGGTGGAAAAACTTTGTATTTGCATCCCCCTCTTTTAACCATAGCGCTCTACTTTTCAACCTCAGAGTCGTGAGATCGTGGGCCCAGTATTTACTCTTTTTTTCCTGAAGTGCATCCCATTTAATTTAATTTGATTCAGATAAAATAACAGTACCCTCCAATAAAAGGTCCGAGATGCCTTTATTTATATCCAAAATCAGCTGCTACCTTTCAATATTCTTTGTTTTCTCCCATTTCTTCACAGAGCATTTAAGTCTACTTAACTTGTGTGTGAATAGTTCCATATGGCTGTAATCATTAGAAACCAGAGTTTCATTCCAGGAGGACCAGACCAATTGCTTGAATTCCACCTCCATCAGCCAAGCTCTATTAAATTTGAAAGGCCTACAGGGTACATGGCTAAAAGGTCCCCATTCCAAACATATAGGATAATGATCTGACACATCAGAGGCGTAAGCCCAGGATCTATAAGAGGAGAAGGAAGGAAAGAGAGACTCTGATACCAAGAATCTATCCAGTCTCTTGCAAATACCCTCATCCCCAGATCGCCCGTTCCTCCAAGTGGGGGTACATGGGTCCATCGAAAGATCCACCAACAAATTACCAGAAATAAGCTGCGAAAAAATATAAAGCCAAAGGATCCAACCTGGCTTTAAGCCCCCATACTTCAGCTGATGATAAGGTGAAATTAAGATCCCCGGCCAGAATTAAGTTAGGTAATCCTGGCAACCCACCAGATACCAGTCTGTTCCAATAGCTAGTACTATGAACGTAGGGGCCATAACAGTTTATCACAGTAAAAGGCTCAGTCATGCCTTTAAATGAAGCTTTAAGTACAATCCCAGCCAGAGATGAGAAAGCTTTGCAGCAAACCAAGTGAGGGTCCCAACCCGCAAGTAGACCCCCAGAGAGACCACAAGCATTAGATGCACAAAATTCCCAGCCAGGATTGAGTTTGGAAAACAAGTAAAGAGCATGTGCATGACTGCACATAGTTTCCTGGAAAAGTATCAAGTCAGGTCTAAGCACAGATAATAACAAACCAAGGGATTTTTGTTTGGCCACCCCTCCAAAACCACGAATATTCACCTATTGTCAAACTATGCCACCCTTACCATATGATATATTGTCACCGCAAGCCTAAAACCACGAGCGAACACTATAGTTCACCAACTCAATACATATCCACCATTTAACAAAATTGTGGAGGGTGGGGAGAGGCCCACAAATTTGACCATGGGACCACTTCCAAGTGTCACCCACACTTCACCAACATGCCACTGCCTTGATCCTTGAAAAGGATCAGGATGATATGTTTAAAAGTTTGAAACAAATTTTGAACCTAAAAATGGGCGCGTGGCCCTCCAAACGTGCGCCGAAAACCACCCAAAATTATTATAAAAAACCACAAGAAATTGAACCCAAGGGTATATTTTCGTCCATTGTAGGCACCAGGACTGGAATTTGACGTCTTGTCAGATGTATTTAACAAATTTAAACGTATTTGAAACTTAATATTAAATGTCAGCTATCATGGTCTACTTGTATTAATAAATAAAAACTGTCAATTTGACGTCCAATTCTATATCTTACTCGTCATAAGTGCTAGTACTTGCAAGCATGACAGTTGGCACATTGTAAGTTAATGTCACACAGAGTATGCCATGGCACCTGGCAAGGTTTTACACTTGAGGAGTCTACCCAAGGTTTTACACTCGAGAAGTCTACGCTAGTACACCATAGGGTTTGTGGAATTAATGCTTTGAACCATGGTAGTTGGGTTTGATAGAAGCAAGCTTCAGTTTACTATTTGAAGCCCGGACTCAGAACAGTGGGACTGAATATCTGCTCCCCCTTCGAGTAGTATCAGAGCCACCATCTCTGATAACACCTATGCCTTCTTATTAAATTATGTAGCCACCCAAATCGAGAGTTTGACTTCCCACTTGAATTAATGTGTGTAGCCACTTAAGTCAAGAGTGTGGAAAGAGTCGAAGTAGGCGAGTTTGGGCATTGGACAGTGGTCATGAAAGTTGGAGAAGCGTGGAGTCCTAGAGTTCAGGTTTTATGGGAGGACACTTAAGTTCAAGTTTTATAAGCGAGAACATCAAAGGAGCTGCCATTTTCCACCAAACATACAAGGAGTAGCAGGTAAACATTCACAACCAAATTACTTTGGTTTCTCATTAAACTTCGTTGTACGCCCATTTTTTCTCTATTTTTTAAACCCAAGATCGCCAGATTTTTACCATTCCTTGCGTTTTTAAACCCTAAGCCATTAGAGGAGCCAACAATGAAATCTTGAAACTTTTATAATTTTCTTCCTATAAAGACTTGCAGCACTTTATTAACTTTCCATGATCAATAAAAATATATATATATTTTTAAAAAAAGTGGTTTTGCCATAAATGTTAACAATGCACAGCACAACACATGAAATGTGACTAGTCTCATATTCTCCTATATAATATCCATTATCTGCCTCAGTTTATTGTATATATATGTATGCCGGTTTTACAGACTCACTCTATAAAAAGGTCCGTGATTATGTATGGGCAGCGTTTTTATAAATGGGAGCGAGAGGGTTATTTGTCTAAATGTAATTTAGATAAAAAAGTAAATTACAACTTTGAAAAAAAAGAAAATTACAACTAAATAAAGTTTAAGGTAAAAATTCAAATATTTTGCTTTTTAACTTGTTTTTTAGGTTTTTTATTAATTTTATATGAAAATTTATTGCTTTGGTTTTCCAAATATTTAGGTAGTTTATGGTATTTAATGATTTATGTTGAAATTGAGATAAATGGAATAAAAATATTTTTTTATTTTGGTTTTCTAAATATTTAAATAATTTGAATATTGAAATTTAATTATATAATATTTTCTTAAATTATAATACATTATTATTTAAATATAAAATTTTATATGTATAATTAAATTCAATAGTATTTTATTACACAAAAATTGTGAAATCTTAAAAACTGTTTGTTGAACCAATTCTCTTAAAAGTTTTACATTTTCACGAGATATTATCAGACTACTTTTTATTATCAGAGATATTATCAGACTACTTTTTACCAGTTCCTCCCCCACCAGGTCAAAAAATGCCAAAAAAAATTCAACGGGCCATCCATCCGGTCCAGGACTCTTGTCCTTTTTAAATCCCTTGAGTACAGCTTCGACCTCCGGGCCGGATATGGGCTGGAGGAAACAATTTATATCATCATCCATGGTCATATGTGGAAAGAGTCTGACCACCTTCAGTTGTTCTGAAATTTCTGAGGACTTATCATCACAGAAAAGTTTACTGAAGTGATCTACGCCAAGAGCCTTCATATCCAAGTCCTCCGTTATAGAGAGCCCATCCTGGCCATTGAGTGACCAAATGGTATTAGTGTTCCTTCTGGCTGAAGCAAATAGGTGGAAAAACTTTGTATTTGCATCCCCCTCTTTTAACCATAGCGCTCTACTTTTCAACCTCAGAGTCGTGAGCTCGTGGGCCCAGTATTTACTCTTTTTTTCTTGAAGTGCATCCCATTTAATTTTATTTGATTAAGATAAAATACCAGTACCCTCCAATAAAAGGTCCGAGATGCCTTTATTTATATCCAAAATCAGCTGCTGCCTTTCAATATTCTTTGTTTTCTCCCATTTCTTCACAGAGCATTTAAGTCTACTTAACTTGTGTGTGAATAGTTCCATATGGCTGTAATCAGTAGAAACCAGAGTTTCATTCCAGGAGGACCACACCAATTGCTTGAATTCCACCTCCATCAGCCAAGCTCTATTAAATTTGAAAGGCCTACAGGGTACATGGCTAAAAGGTCCCCATTCCAAACATATACGATAATGATCTGACACATCAAAGGGGTAAGCCCAGGATCTATAAGAGGAGAAGGAAGGCAAGAGAG
>LPNX010509928.1:3207-16772 GCA_001517045.1 Pseudotsuga menziesii
TTTATAATATTTGTATAATATAAAGGCTTCTCCTTGATAGCCATGTTAGTACTGTTTTCAACGTAGCAGTTGTAATTCTTCCAGAAGTAGAAAAGAAACTTGTATTTTACTGATGCTAGATATACTGTTTATTTATTTTGTCAAGTAGGGAAAGTTTGTTATGTGTGATTGGGGCTTACTTAGATTTTAAGCTAACACAGTGGGATTGATGGTTCCTTATAGGTTTGGCAGGTAAGCGTATGTTCCAGTAAATTAATATTTATATTCAAGTCAAGAAGATACTTCTATAGCATGTTTATGATGCTAGACTTAAAATCTTTTAACTGCAGCTTGTCTCCATAAGAGGTAATGTTGGTCTTAATTTCTTTTTCTGTCAAAACTATGTAATGACGTTTAAACAAACTACATAAGCATGGGTTAAATTTCATGATCAATTATATCAAAACATTTGGGCAATTGAGATTAAATTCTAAATAATACTTGTATTCTTACTTACAGTAACTGTGATCTAGTGTTTAAAAAGGAAGAAACAAAGTTCATAGCTTAAACTTATATCACTCAAAGACATTATATGTATAACACATTTATTCTTATCTTATGGTTTTCTAATTAGATGTTTTTCTCAAATATAAACAAACTATACTGACTCTTAACTGTATATTGATTGCTAGGAGTTTTAGAGTTACAAATGAAACTCTTATATAAATTATGAGAAATGCACTTACCCAAGTCCCCAACTACCCATTGCAGTAAAAGAATTGGATTAAGATTCTTTTCCTAGCTGAAAGAATTTCTCTTCAAAACTTTTACAGTCTTTTACCTTGAATCCTTTTTACTTGTATCTTATAGTTCCAATCCTAGTGAACCCTTCAGATATAATTTACACCTTACATAAGGTTTCTTAATAAATATTTTTGAACAAGGTTGTCGGTATAAATAAATATAGTGAAAGATGTTATATTGCCTTGGTCCTTGTTATCAATTTACTCTTCAACTCTAACGAGTTAAAAGAATAATTTCTAGGTGTCATTGGATCACCTTCTTATTATAGTATAACATTAAAGTGAGTCTATTATACATGTTTCGACTTACATGATTTTGTAAAATAATTTCTGTGGAAATTGAACCCAGTGATAGATTAATTTTACTCACAACAATTAACAATTGATCATGCAAAATCACTCACAAAAGAGACTGAAATTGGAGCTGAACACTAAACTGTATTAACTCAGTGTACAATAGTCAACCCTGTAATATAATAGGTTGC
Organism: Pseudotsuga menziesii; assembly: GCA_001517045.1. Classification (NCBI taxonomy): domain Eukaryota; kingdom Viridiplantae; phylum Streptophyta; class Pinopsida; order Pinales; family Pinaceae; genus Pseudotsuga; species Pseudotsuga menziesii. Next base: position 4,475 of record LPNX010509928.1, read on the forward strand.
TACATTAAATAATTACATAAGGTATTTGAACGCATGAGGAGGAAATTCGAATCTAGCATAAAGCAGGCTTACTAAAATTAAGCAAATCCCCCATAGGTGCAAAAAGCTGATCCCAAATCAGTCATGGAGCTCACAAATTGGAAAAAGCACTTAGGCAAGATAAAGAGTGATCGAATGATAACTCATACATGCTTTTCCAAGGAGAAAAGAGTGGAGGATGTGTAGGACAAAAAACTAGTCAACCTCACCTAGTCAAGATTTTCCTTTTGCCTTAAAACACTGAAAAAGCAGGCAATAAAGCAGAAAAAGTAGAAGGGCACCTAGGAGGCCAGGAATAAAGCAGAATTGATTCCTGGAGGTTTCCCAAGTGCTACATGAGTCAAATAAGGCAAGTTTGATGACTATGGATAGGCAAGTGGCAACTTGCATAAGGTGGGACACATGTACTAGGAAAATAAGACAAAAATAATTAAATAAATGTCTAAGGTAGCTAACTATGGGTTGATTATTCTAACACCCCCCCTTAAGCCTAACTTATGAGTAATATATCAAAAAATTATAGGGCCTAGCAACAAGGCTTAGTCACCCTTTACATACTGCATGTCCATACAACCAAGGAAAGAGGCAAAAACCACATGGGAAAATCCTCCCTTAAACATGGACTATAAAACAAAATTTGGAAATCTTGTCTTCACTCATGCTTCACAGCATGATCAATAATCCCCGGCATTGATTTGAGATTCCTGAAGGTCTTCTCACAAAATGCTTTCGTGAAGATATCAGCTACTTGTTCTGAAGATGAACAGAAGAGTAGGTGAATGGTGTCATCATGCACAAGCTCTCTGATGTAGTGCATATGGATCTCAATGTGTTTGGTTCTCTGCTTCTGAACTAGATCTTTGCAGATTCAAATGGTACTCTAGTTATCACAGTAGATGGTAGTTGAGTACTCTGATTCGAAGCCACACTCTCCAAGTAATCCCTGCAACCATAAACATTGAGTTGTTGCATTAACAACTCCTCTGTACTCTGCTTCTGTAGATGAGAGTGCAATGGAACTCTGTTTCTTGCTTGAATAGATGATTGGCCCTTCTGTAAGCATGAACACATATCCTGATGTGGACTTTATATCTATGCTATCACTTTCCCAATCACTGTCACTAAATCCAATCAAATCAAGATCAGATTTTGCTTTGTAGAAGATCCCATGTGTCCTTGTTCCCTGAACAAAGTTAAGGATCATTTTGGCTTCTTTCCAATGGATCTCATGAGGCGGATCCATATATCTAGAAGCCACACTTACTGCATAAGAAATATAAGTTCTAGTATGTGTCAGATACAACAAACATCCAATCAATTGCCTATACAGTGTATTGTTTACCATAGGTGAAGAATCAGCTTCTTCCAGCTTCACTCCTGAAAGGAAAGGAGTTTTGCTTGCTTTGCAATCCTTCATTCTGAATTTGTTCAGAAAATCCAAGGCATACTTGGACTGGTGCACCTTGATTCCAGCTTTGGTTTGAGCAATCTCAAGCCCCAAGAATTGACTTAAGAGCCCCAAATCTGTCATGGAGAAGGCTTGGTTCATTGCACCCTTTAAGGAAGCAATCTCATCCTTTGAGCTTCCTGTAATGAGGAGGTCATCAAAGTATAACATAATTATCATTAATGAACCATTAATTAAGTTCAAATAGACATTTGGATCTTATTTTTACAGAACAAAATTTAGTGATAGCAAGAAGCTATCGATCTTGGCATACCAAGCCCTGGGGGCTTGCTTTAGCCCATATAATGACTTTCTCAACCTGCACTCAAGAGAAGGGTTAGTAGAAAAACCTTGAGGCTGCTGCATATATATCTCTTCAGTGAGGTCTCCATTCAATAAGGCACATTTTACATCCATGTGATGTACCTCCCATTGCTTTGAGGCTGCAATGGCTAGCGCTAGCCTGATGGAATCCATCTTTGCCACTAGGGAAAAGGTCTCATTGTAATCTATCCCATGAACCTGTGAGTATCCCTTCACTACCAATCTAGCCTTTTACTTCAGTGGTGAACCATCAGCAACAAAATTGGTCTTGTAGACCCACTTACACTGAACTAACTTCCTCCCTGGGGGAAGATCCACTAGCTCCCATGTGTTGCTCTTCTGGAGTGAGCTGAACTCTTCTTTCATGGCTGCTTGCCATATTGGATCTCCTGCTGCTTCTTCATATTTTTGAGGATTAGATTCCACCATCAAATATCATTTCTTAGCAAACATAGGATCCTTCATGCATAGACCACTCTCAAATTGATATCTAGTCCTCCTTGGGTCATTGGGATCCCCAGCTAGCTCTCCTGCTACATGTAGTGTCTTGGCTACCCATTTTGGCCTTGTAGGGCTGTTAGGGTTTTCAATAAACTCCTCACTGTCAAACATATCAGAATCATCATGTTCAACAAACTCTTCACTTACTTTCAGAGGTTGATGTGGTGAAGAGGCTTCTCCAACTTCCACTGCTGCAAGGGGTTCTTCTTCAAACTGAACACACCTTTCAATAAAGGATTTGTTTGTGCTCAAATTTATCAGCTTGTACCTTTTTGAATCTTCAAAGTATCCAACAAAAAGACACTCTTGGCTTTGGGGCTGCAAAGCCTTTCTCTTCTCTGTTGGAATTCTAGCCCAAACCCTTGAGCCAAAAATTCTGAAATGGGTCACATCTGGCTTGTGCCCACTCCATGCTTCGAAAGGAGTCATACATTCAAGATTTTTATGAGGCACCCTATTCTGGATATAAGCTGCACAGTTTATAGCTTTGGGCCAGTACTTTGGTGGGAAAGTTTTGGCCTCCGTCATGCATGTTGCCATCTCCTTCAGTGATCTGTTCTTCCTCTCAACAACACCATTCTGCTGTGGTTTTTAAGGGATAGAATGTTGCATCTGAATACCTGCATCAGCACAATAATTAATAAACTCAGACTTGACATACTCACCACCATTGTCAGATCTGAGGACCTTGAGTTTCCTCCTAGACTGGTTTTCAACCAAAGCCTTAAAGACTTTGAAGAGGCCAAAAACTTTAGACTTGTGTTTCAGGAAGTAAACCCAGCAATACCTGGAAAAGTCATCTATGAAAGTCAATGCATTTTTCGCCTGAATCATGGACATATGAGGGAATGGGCCAGCAACATCACTATGGATCAGCTCGAGGGGTGCAGCGGTTCTCTCATGACTAGCTCTCTCAAATTTATGCTCTGGGTGTTTTCCTAGGATACAACCTTGGCAGACTCCTTTGGAAAATTTTATCTTGGGAAACCCTATGACCATCTCTTTTTCACTAAGATCAGAAAGATACTTGTAATTTAGGTGGCCAAATATTTCATGCCAAAGCTTGCTTGCCTCATTAGCATGAATCAGAAGAGCAGAGGGCTTTGAATAGGGTAGGAAGTGTGAGAACATGTATACCTTTTGAGAATGATTTGCAACTCCTTTTGCAATGACTTTACCACTTGAGATCTCTGTGATCTCAACTTCATCAGGGGAAAATATGACTTTCTTTGGAGAACCAATGTGAGTCATCTAGTACACTGACAAGAGGTTGGAGGTAAGACCAGGCACATACAACACATTGCTGAACTGACCATGATCAATATCAATCCTCCCTTTTCCCAAACTTTCAGTGAGAGAGTCATCTCCTAGTACTATAGGTGGTCCTTTCGACATGTCAAGTGAGGAGAATGCCTCCTTGGTCGAAACCATGTGTCTAGAAGCTCTAGAATCAATGATGAAGCTAGGTGAGCTTGTTGTGCCAGCAACCAATGCATGAACTCTCTCTCTGTCTTCTGAACTTGATCCTCCTTCTCTCTTCTTTGAGTTTTTTGGAAGGGAGATGCCATTCTTCTCCAGGAGTTGGGTCACCATGTCAATTTGCTTTTTCATACAAGAGCTTGCAGTGTGATTTCCCTTATTGCAGTATGCGCACTTGCTCATTTCTCCTTTATTCTTCTTCTTCTGGTAGTTCTTCTTGGAACCTTGTGGCTCCTCCAGAGACTGTTTCTTGTCTCTCTTTTGCTCAGGTGGATTTTTAGCTTTTTTTTTCTTTTTGAATCCACCTTCGAATCTCCAGCAACCAGTACTTGGTATTTGGATGGTTTATGGTGCCCATCATCACCAGCTTGTCCTGTTCTTGTGTGAGAGATTCCATGAAATTTGGAAGGCTAGGCATCTTCCAGGTTCGAGCTGTCAGTTTTGTGGCATAGAAGGTCAAAACAAACACTGAATAGTCAGGTCCAAGCTTTGAGAGAATGGCCAAGACCAGCTGATCATCCTTCTTTTCAATCCCACACTGTTTCAGCTGCAAAACTAGTGCTTTGAACTTGGAGAAATATAGCTGCGGTGATTCAAAGCTATTTGGACTCAGGGAAATCAGCTCATTTTCAATTTGATGTCCCCTCATCTCATCTATCTTACCAAAAAGATCAGTAAGCTTCTCCCATACTTCATTCAGTGATTTCAATCCATCAAGATGGAAAACGACGTCTCTGGAAATACTTAGACACAGGAGACTATAGGCCTCATCCCTCCTGTTGTGCCATTTTATCTTCTTTGAAGCTGCATTGGGCTCTGCTTCTGTTTCCCGTAGTCACCCTATAGAGGCCTTTCACTCTCAACAATATATCCATCTCTTCTTTCCATTCAAAGAAGTTGAAGGGAGTCAAGATGATCTTCTGAGATTGATCCATAGCTTAGAAATCTGTCCCGGCTGTCAGTAGAAGGCTCCCAGTCACTCATGTCGAACATGCGAAACAATTTTGAAGGAGAGAAATCGATCTACAATGGATCTGATACCATGTGGAAATTGAACCCAGTTATAGATTAATTTTACTCACAACAATTAACAATTGATCATGCAAAATCACTCACAAAAGAGACTGAAATTGGAGCTGAACACTAAACTGTATTCACTCAATGTACAATAGCCAACCCTGTAACATAATAGGTTGCTGCATTAAATAATTACATAATGGATTTGAATGCATGAGGAGGCAATTCGAATCTAGCATAAAGCAGGCTTACTAAAATTAAGCAAATCCCCCATAGGTGCAAAAAGCTGATCCCAAATAAGTCATGGAGCTCATGAATTGGAAAAAGCACTTAGGCAATCTAAAGAGTGATGGAATGAAAACTCATACATGTGTTTCCAAGGAGAAAAGAGTGGAGGATGTGTAGGACAAAAAACTAGTCAACCTCACCTAGTCAAGCTTTTCCTTTTGCCTTAAAACACTGAAAAAGCAGGCAATAAAGCAGAAAAAGCAGAAGGGTGCCTAGGAGGCCAGGAATAATGTAGAATTGATTCCTTGAGGTTTCCCAACCACTACATGAGTCAAATAAGGCAAGTTTGACCACTACGGATAGGCAAGTGACAACTTGCACAAGGTGGGACACATGTACTAGGCAAATAAGACAAAAATAATTAAATTAATGTCTAAGGTAGATAACTATGGGTTGATTATTCTAAAAATTACCCCATTTGACCCATCAACAAACCCTAAAAGGAAATTCCATAACCCATTCCTATAGTTGGTAAATGAAGCATCAAAAATAATATAAAACATGATTAGCAATCTTAGAATGCACAATGTATAAATGATTAAAGGTTTGGGTTTCTAATGATTTTTCATGCAGGCTCGAAGCTGCATCACTGATTATAGAAACACCACCCACAACGAAGAAATAATTTTATGGACACGTGGTGAGGTTTTATCCACAGTTCAAGTTGACCTAAAAGAAAAATACCCTAACCTTTATTTTCACATTGTGAGCAGTCCTTAGACTAGTGCGGCCGAGCTGCAAGCTCATGGCCACCATAACCCTGCAAAGACGTATGTTCTGTAACTATCTTCCATCGAAATTTTGTGAGCTTGTCTCAATGGGGTGATAAGGTAGTTTTTCGAAGCTTAAATATTGTTGTAGCTTACTAAGGATGTAGAAACCATTTTTCTTCTCAGCTAACTAAGAAAATAAACAGTGGATAGAGTTTATAAAAGAGTACTCTTTGTTTTCATTGGAGCAATGCTCGTTTTCTTTTGGGTTCATGACGCGATATCTTCTTAGCTTCTAGCAAGGTTCCATTAGTCAGTCTCAGGTGGCTGGTTTCCACAAGTTCATTCACAAATAAATGCTAACAGGTAAAATCTAAATAGAGTTTTTTTCGTTTATCAACAATGTTAAAATATAACAAAATTCAATTTTACTGCAAATAACACTTATTTTTCAGTGCATATTCCTCTTGTGGCAAGGGGGTTAGTTGAAGGCTCAACTCCACCATTCGCGGCCATGCAAACCCTGGTAATCCCTAGTTGCACTAAGGGTTTTTCTCCTGCATTCATGTGGTGGTACGAATGGCAAGAAAATCCAATGTTGGTTGTGGACTCAGATTGGGTTTTTACTATTGGAATACTTCTGGTTATTTTTGTTTTTAATTTACAAACCCTCAAGGGAATTGTGTGCAAGAATGTTGAAGGCTATTGCATCCATGACTTGCGGTTTAATTGACAAAGCCATTATGGCTTAGAAGATGTAAAAAAAAATGTTTAATCTTTAGAACTCAGCTCTAAGCCGTGATAATGCTGCTTGACCTCTGCGTGGTTAATTAGGTTTTTAAATGGATTTTAATGGTGAAGAAAAACACAATTTACTTAGTGGAGACTTGTAAAACAATTATATAGTTTTTACTTGTCATGAATGTAATAGATGTTGTTTCATTTTACTATTTTGTATAGTATATTATTTACTTTGAAGAGGCCCAAGCCTCAATCGATATTTATAAAAGGCCATTATACTTATTTTATTTTTGTTTTTATCAAATTGTTACAGTGATATTTTAATTTAATATCATCTAATTTAGAATGATTTATAGTGCAATGTGTTATTGGAAATTTTACTATGTTAAAGAGTAGAGTTAGTATTATGTTTCGTTCAGAAGGGTTCATATTTAAAATACCCTACGGTTCTGTAATAAAATAGAAATTACAGGATTAATTTTGGTTTTGTTTGTCTATTTTTACTTTTTATAAAAATTATTTACATATGTTAAAGTTTATGAAATAAATTAGAGTAAAATTCTGAAAGTTTGTAAATAAAGATGAAACATGTCTTTGGTAAACGCTAGGTAAAATGCTTTGAGGTTTAAAGTAAACATCGGTTTGTAGTACATAATGTAATATGAACTTGGAATTATTAAATAGACCTATGAAGTACTAGCTAGGTTAAAACCATAAATACTGTTTTTACTGTTCCTATATTTGTTTATTTGACTTTATTTATTGTGTTTAGAATAAATATTATTACTATTAATAGTTCTATGATTAATATGACTACTAGTGACTAATGTATACTCTACTATTTTCCTGTAATTAGATATTACAGATACTTTCGGTAGATAGAGTAAGTACTGCTAGTTTTCTATAAATGAATCACATAAAAACTATGTAAATAATCAATTGTATTTTTCATAGAGTAATGGAAAAATCTACTTAATCAGCTTAAACAACCAGCTGTACTAGAATACTACCTATACAAGGCGTGGAAAAATACAGTATGGTAATTTATTTCCATTTACTTTTCACTTCGCAATAATACTATTGTTTGTAACATAATATACAAATCTCTAAGTTTATCAATACGCAATACTCTTTTCTACATAAACCCTAATGAAATAATAACATGCATATCCTTGAAAAACTAGTAAACATTTACCGAAAACAGTATATAATAATAAATAACCTAAACAAATAAAAACATGTCAAATGATGAGGTGACAACAGTTTAAGGAGGCTCTTCCTCCCAACCAACTCCTGGAGAAGGTTTAGTCTGCACTTCCTCAAGTCCCTCGAGCCTATTTCCTGGTCCTCCTGGTAGAGTACTGGGTGAAGGTTGTATCCTTAGCCCTTTCTATCACCTAACTAGTCAAATTAGAGAAGTAATCCAAACCTACTTATAGCAGTAAGAACTTCAGCCTAATAGCTACATAAGTTCAGTTCTCAACATTTAACCCCTCAAACTCACTTCCATAAATCCCCTCCATTGAATTTCTCATGTGCACTTCATTCACACTGAATGATCACTATTCCAGAATGAGCAACCTCAGCTATCTTCAACAGGAAGTTTTATAATAATGCCTAGGTCTTCTGGGTCAATTTTTACTTAATGAGCCACCTGCTCCAATTCCAATTTCTTAGGGAATCATGACCACAAATATAGGGAAGTTGCCACCTGCAATAGTTAGAAGTAGTTTGAGGATGCTGGCACTTGTCAGTATACTCTCCACCTAGTCTCCTCCACCAAGTGACCAGTTAAAATTCTTTTAACATCTTCCCTAAGTTGTTGTCTCATCATTTATTTATTTATTAATAAAAAATTATGAAATACATTAATTAGCCTTGACCCCACTTGGCCATCAATTACAATCTTAGCATAAAATATAACATAATTTTCCTCAATAACATAAAATTGTTTTTCAAATTGGGGCATGTGACATAGTCAAGATCATTCCTACCCTTCCAGAAACTGTCAGTGAGAGAGTCATCTCCCAAAACTATTAGTGGCCTTTTTGACATGTCAAGAGAGGAGAATGTCTCCTTTGTGGAAACCATATGTCTAGAAGCTCCAGAATCTATGATGAAGCTAGGTGAGCTTGATGTGCTTGCAACCAAGGCATGTAATCTCTCTCTATCTTCTGAATTTGATCCTCCTTCTTTCTTCTTTGAGAAATCTGGAAGGGATATGTTATTATTCTCTAGGAGTTGGGTCAACATGTCAATTTTCTTATTCATACAAGAGCTCTCAAGATGATAGCCCTTACTGCAATCTATGCACTTGCTCATTTCTCCTTTATTCTTCTTCTTCTCATATTTCTTCTTGGAACCTTGGGTCTCCTCTTGAGACTTTGATTTGTCTCTCTTTTTCTCAGGTGGTTTTTTATCTTTTTTCTTGCTTTTTGAATCCACCCTTGAATCTCCAGCAACCAAATCTTGGTCTTTGGAAGGTTTTATGGTGCCCATCATCACCAACTTATCTTGCTCCTGTGTGAGGGATTCCATGAAATCTACGAGCTTAGGCATCTTCCAGTCTCGTAATGTCAACTTGGTGGCAAGGAAGGTTGAAACAAACACTGAATATTCAGGACCAATCTTAGAGAGTATGGCCAAGACTAGTTTCTCTTCATTCTTTTCAATCCCACGCTGTTTTAGCTGCAAAACAAGGGCCTTAAACTTGGAAAAGTATAGTTACAATGATTCAAAGCTACTGGGACTCAAGGAGATCATCTCATTCTTGATTTGATGTCCTCTCATCTCATTTGTATTTCCAAAAATATCTACAAGCTTCTCCCACACTTCATTAGGTGATGTCAATTCATCAAGATGGAAGAGGAGGTCTCTTGAAATGCTTAGACAGAAAAGACCATAGGCCTCATCCCTCCTGTTATGCCATTTAATTTTCTATGTAGCTGCATGGGGATCTACCTCAGTTTCCATAGTCACCTTGTAGATACCTTTCAATCTCAACAATATCTCCATCTTATCTTTCCACTCAAAGAAATTGAATGGATTCAAGATGATCTTCTGAGATTGGTCCATAGCTCAGTAGTTGTGTCCTCCAGTCAACATAATGCTCTCCCAGTGAAGGATGTTGAACCTTCAATAAGAATTTGGAAGGAGATCAATCGATATACAAATGATTTTATACCATGTGGAAATTGAACCCCAAGAGATAGAACAACAATACTCACAAAATTGCTAATCAAATATGCAAAATTCACACCAAATGAGACTGAAATTGGAGCATAACACTAATCTGTATTGAGTTAGGGTATAATAGAAAACCTTATAAAGTAATAGGATGCTTAAATAAATAATTAAATGAGAGGTTTGAATGCATAAATATGCCATTCGAAATAGTTAAAAAGAAGGCTTACGAAATCTAGTCAAATCCCCCATAGGTACATAAAGAAGTTTCCAAATATACGAAGATGCTCACAAATTTGCTAAGTCAAGTGGGAAAGATAAATAGGGATGGAAATAAAAATCATACATGCTTTTATTTGGAGAAAAGGATGGAGGATGATGTAGGAAAAAAACAAGGCAGTTACACCTAGACTAGCTTTTCATTTTCCCTTAAATCAGCTATAAAGCAAGGCATCTTTTCAGAAAAAGCAGATATGAGCTTTAGGGAATCAAGAATAAAATATAATTGCTAAAATTGGTTTCTAGGATATTTCCCAAGTGCTCCATGACTCAGTTTTAGCATGTGTTGACTTCTAGGACATGTAGAAGGAAACTAGCAGAGAATGGAATCTAGGAATCTAGGTAATAAGACAAAAATGATTAATTAATGTCAAATGTAGGTAACTATGGGTTGCATCACTAAGAAAAACACACAAGTAATCAATACAAGTATATTTCAAAGCATGTACATAAATAATCAAACTACATAAATAGATATCATGCTAACCATACTTAATGTGTACCTATCTCGTCTCAATGTGTCCATGCCCTACCAGTAATACTACTCCATCGCCTCTATCCACTGTAGCTACACCTCCATGAAGAGGGTTTTATAATAAGCCCCCACTTCACCACCCTCTAGGTGGGGCATCATGTCATTCCGTTAGTACAACATACGAGGCTCTCGAGGGCCCCAAGATGGAACCAGAACCACCAAATGCAAGGAAGGAAACCACTCCAAAAAAAATCACATAGGATACTCCCATGATGGAATGTATTATCCCTTCCCCAATGGACATCATCCAACCTATCCATGATGATATCTTGCATCATCCCCCACACCACCTTTGCACCTGCTAAAACTCGCTCTACTACTAGAAGCTTCCCTCCAAAAACCCTACGAAGCAATGCAGGCCCAAGGATCCTCAACATTATTGTAGCCACAACCCTCACTCTCTGGATCACCAAATATATACTCAATACATTCCCACTATCATAAGCATCATCATACCTACCACAGTACCAATTAATCAAGCCCTAAATACTGCATCATCCACCCATTTGAGGGCTATTGGACTCCCACATACCAAAAGGGATCAAACTCCTCAAGAAATAGATATCATGAGTGGTAATGTCCAAGTATTATTCACCCACATGGAATACCCATTGGGATGGGTCCCACATTTGTACTATCTCTTGTAGAATATGTTAGGATTTATAATCCTCCCTTGTACAAACTAGTCTATTAATTTATGTTTTCCTAACTTAGGAGTCATTTAGTTATTATTGGGTCCACCAGTACCATTGGCTCCACTTATCCTAATGGGGCCACCTGTACCAGTCACTAGAGTGTGGGGAACACGGATAGAGGCTAACTGCAATTGACTACACTTTCATGCATCAATTTATGTGCCTCTTAGACTAGTCCCTACAATTTATGAGCCACTAGGACTATCGACACCAACCTCCTTTAGTTGTTGGTAGTTCAACTAGTCAAGCTAAGTTATGCTCTCATTAATTTGGATTAGATGTCGTATAGTTTAGTTAGTGCCAATATTGCATGGATTCATGTGGGAAGGCACCTATTCTCACCTAATTCTCACCTACCACATTAGTTATACTAGTTTAGCTGATTAAAACTTATTGAGAGACTGAACTTGTTAGATTTTTATCTATTTCAACAATATGATCTTAGGATCATTACTGAGAGAATAACAAGCACATCAATCAATCATAAGAGAAAATGAACACAAATATTTTCCTCAGGGAAACCATAAAGGAGAAAACCCCACAACTTCCTTAGATATAGAATGAGCACCAAAGGTAAAACCCAAAGATACAAAGATGATCTCCCAACAACAGTTGTCTCTCTCTCTCTCTCTTATCCCGTCTTATTCTCTCTCTCTCTGTTATGCGCTACAACTGAGTCTGAGTGACTATGTGATAAATAGAGAGGCTTACTCTCTATTTATACTTGTTTCTGACTTGACATTAAATCACCAAGGACAACTTCTCTAGGAGAGTATAATAAACCTAGTGCCCCACAACTGCGGGGACTTTAACCCTTGATCAACAAGGAGGGTTACCCTTTATGACTTTACATGACCTATTTACATTAATGATTCTCCCAATAGGAACATCGGGGTATGAAATGACTCAATTACATTACTGATACTTTCTGATATGAACATATGGGTACAATACATAATATATACAAATGAATAAATTTCAAAGTTACAAACACATCAACATGCCCTCTTAACAAGGAAGGTATTCTCTTGACACAATTTATCAGCACAAGTCTTCTTCT
>LPNX010509968.1:0-45530 GCA_001517045.1 Pseudotsuga menziesii
TTTTATTGAAATTCTATTGGTTCTTGAATTCCAACTCACAAAATTTATTATTGGTGCGTTTTCTTATAAGGCCCATTTTAGACCCCAAATTTCCTCTAATGAGTTTGTGTGGTGCGTGTTTCAGACCCCGAAGTTTAAACAGTGACATGTGGAAGTTCCTACAGGTTCGTTATACTAAACAGTCCTCAAATAGGTCACCTTGGGAAACTTAACATAAGTTCCACTTGGGGAATCCAATTCTTCTCTAACCCATGGGGATGCAAAGAAGACAAATCAGGCTATCTCAAGACAAAGTTTGAAAACTTGAGGAGCAATAATTACAAAGATACAACGTAATCAAGATCAAACAATTTTGTAGAAGAAATTGGAGAAACTAGGGCTTCTTGTTCTGGACACTTCCCTCCCCTGATTAGTTGAAAAATGAGTTCTATAAAACTCACCCTTGGAGGGAGCATCTTTCTATGGAAGAAGTTTCTCAATCTTTGGATTTTTAATTTTTGACCTAACACTATTGTTGGGGAAAACTAGGGCATCTGATATTTTCCAGTTATGTCCACATTTTGGGAAAAAGAGTATGCTTCTCAACTCACCTTGAGTAGGCACATCTTTCTATCCAATCAGATATGAAATTTACCTAAGTTTAAAATTAGGGTTTCTCTATCAAACCCTAGGTCCACCAAAAGCAGTATTCCAGAAAATCTTTCAAGAAAGGATTAAGTTGAAGCAATATCATTGGTAAGTTTTATCCTCTCTACTTCCAAGTTTGAAGGAGTCAAGAAATTCCAAGCATGGAAGTATAGAGTGTTTCTCATACTTGAAGAAGCATGACTTGGTGAACTATGTCAAAGAAGAAGCTGCAGATCTAGGGGGAAATGAAGACATAACAAACCACAAAAAAACTTGGTCAAAGCCAAGAGGATAATTTTCGTCTCCATCAAAGACCATTTGGTATCATATGAAGAATCCTAAGGATATTTTCGATGCAATGACCAGCTTGTACGAAGGAAAGAACATCAAAAAGAAAATGGTCTTGAGAAATCAACTCAAGGATGTGAAGATGCAGATATCAGAAATCATTTAATCTTACTTTACAAGGATCTATCAGATTGAGGAGAAACTAGAAGCCATTGGTGTTAAGCCCTTAATGATGACACATTACACCATATAGTGTGGCACATTACCCCCTATATTGTGGTGCACTACATATTATCTATGTATGCTTGGGTATATTAGTGGGTTTATTAGTTGTTATTGTACACTTTTATCTCCTATATATAGGAAGGAGATCTTCTCATTTTGGGATAATATCATCTTATCTTGTATTGTACATTGTGTAAGGAGGTTCCTCCATCGAAGACGATTGATATTTATCTTTTCTATTCATATTTTAGGCATGGATTACTCTCTTATTGTTTATTTCTGCTATTTTTATGCTATATCTGGGATTTGGTTGCTTAACATTTGGTATCAGAGCTCTTTCCTTGGGATTGGCTTCTGCAAAACGAGTGATATTGGAACTTTCCCTACAACATTTTTTATACAAGGATTATGAGATCAAGGTTAAAAACCCACTTCCAAAACAGGTCTAAGTATATCCAATAAAAAATTCAAATCCGTATCCATTACAGTTTCAAAGATAATTGCGGAGGAACCTAGGGTTTTTGACTAGTCCTACAGCTATTATAAAATAGGTGTTCTTGGGAATTTGACTAGTCCTGCAGCTATTCTAAAGGTACTATAGTTTTAATTTTCATACTCAGAGGATTCACAATTCAAATTTTACCTTAGTTACAAGTCGACCCTAAAACAGTCTCCCAATCAGGGTTTGTAAAAGGTACGTCGTTTTGCATTTGAATAACTTTTAGTAGAAGGACATGTTTGTGGTAAACCGTAGGGTGCGATATTGTTAAAAATTACACCAAAAGTAAGTGGGAAGAATCATTCTCCACTCAAACCCCTAGAGGATTCATCCTCGACATACGAGGAAATGGAAGACATTTCTTTTAGACTGTCCAAGTTGGAAGATATGATTAAAGGAAATGAGAAAAGTGATGAGTGTGCTAAATTGGAAAAGAAGATGGATACTAAAGAGGATCTAAAAGGGATGGCTAGTAAATAATATCTTCAAGACTTGAAATATTTTATCAAGGATATCAAACATAACTTTATTCCTCAATTATTTACTCAAGAAGAGGATAAGGAGGAAAAAGATGAATTATTCCAGTCACGTCTAGAGAAAATTTAAAAACAATTGGAGAGTAGGAAGATGGAGTCCTCAAAAGGTTATGATTCACTACAACATCATGGGTTCAATTCAAGTCCAAGAAACTACCTTATCCCCAATATTGATGTGCGAAAGTTTGATGGCAAGGATCCAATCACGTGGATTTTTCAGATGGAGCAATTCTTTGATCTACACCAAGTGCCCACTATGAAAAAGGTATCTATTGCATCCTTGTATTTAGAAACTGATCAGTTTGTATGGTACCAATGGCTTTGTGACCGTAAAAAGGAGTCTAGTATTTCTTGGTCTATATTCACTGAAGAATTGATTGCACATTATGGGAATATAAATAGAAACACCTTCTTCAGTCAGTTGGTAAATCTCAAGCAAAAATGTTCAGTTACAGATCACATAAAGCAATTTCAATAGCTAAGTCTCAGAGTGAAGAATATTTCAGAAGATAATTTGTTATATCTCTTTATTGGAACCTTGAAAGATAACATTCAACATGAGGTGCGTCTCTTTGAGCCATCATCGCTAGAGAAGGATTTCATTATGGAAAGGAAGGTTGAAAATAAAAATATGGAAATGAATACTAGAAAGGCCTCCTCCAACACATATAGATAAAATAATTTTCCTTCTTCCAAACCACCACAAAGGTTGACACCCCAACAACTAGATGAAAGAAGAGAAAAAGGATTATGATTTAATTGTGAAAACAAGTATAGTAAGGGACATAAGTGCAACGAGAAGAAATTATTCTACATAGATTGTGAAGAGGAAGAACCAAAAGAAGAGGAAGCATCTCAAGAAGAGGCGACTTCAGAAGAAATGGAAGAGGGTACTTCAGAAGAAATTACTCCCACCATATCTTGTCATGCATTGGCTAGAATTAGCACTCCTAAAACTCTCAAGATAGAAGGATACATAAAAAAGAAGAAGGTAACAGTGTTGATTGATTATGGTAGTACTCATAATTTCATTCACGGTAAATTAGTCAAAATTCTTAATTGCTTTGTTTATCCAACACCAGAATTTCAAGTAATGATTGCAGATGGAGGAACTATAAATTGCTCAGGTAAATGCCATAATATCAATCTAGCTATGGGGGGATATGTATTGAATAGTCCAGTGATTTCTATCCCAATGGGTGGTGTTGATGTTGTCTTGGGTGTCCAATAGTTACAATCATTGGGAACAATGGATTTTAATTTTCAAAAACTTTTCATGAAATTTTCATGGGAAGGTAAAGAAGATGAATTAAATGGTATCACAGGAAAACCAAGTAAGGTGATAAGCTCTAATGATATGACAAAGTTTAAAAAAAAATGGCATCAAGGTATAGTTGCACAATTATGCTCATTAGATGTTCAAACCTCAAAATTACATATCTCCCCAAATCTCCAAAGGGTCATTAATAAGAATTCCAAGGTATTTGAAGATATTCCCAAAGGTCTTCCACCTATTTGTGACTTTGATCATGTTATCCACTTAATTCCAGGAAGTGTTCCTCCTAACATCAGACCTTACCAATATCCCTATAGCCAAAAGAGTGAAATTGAGCATATGGTGGATGAAATGTTAGAGGCTGACATAATTAGGCCTAGCCAAAGTTCTTACTCTGCACCAGTGGTAATGGTACGCAATCCAGATGGATCATGGCATATGTGTCCTTATTACAGAGAGCTCAAGAACAACACCAATAAAGATAAGTTTCCCATTCTCGTCATTGATGAATTGTTAGACGAATTACATGGAGAAGCTGTCTTCACAAAGTTGGATCTTCGTTCTGGGTACCATCAGATTCGAATGAAGGATGAAGAAATCCCCAAAACAACATTTAGAACTCATGAAGGTCACTATGAATTTTTTGTCATGCCATTTGGTCTAACAAATGCACCTTCCACATTTCAAGGTTTGATGAATTCTATTTTCAAGCCTTTCCTTAGAAAATTTGTTTTGGTATTATTTGATGATATACTAATATATAGAAAGTCTTGGGAAGAACATGTTTAACATGTTGATAGGGTACTACAACTAATAAAGGAGAAAGAACTGTATGCAAAAACCTAAAAATGTTTCTTTGGGATAAAGGAGGTAGAGTATTTGGGTCATATTGTATCTCATGAAGGTGTCATGGTAGACCCTAAAAAAATTAAATCCATGATGGACTGGTTGATTCCCAAAACCCTGAAGAATATTCAAGGATTCTTAGGTCTGACAGGGTACTACCACAAGTTTGTTTGGATCTATGGAAGAATAACAGCTCCTCTAACATCGTTACTGAAGAAAGATGAATTTGCTTGGATTCTAGAGGAAACTCAAGCCTTTCAACAACTCAAAGAGGCCATGTGTAAAGCTCCTATTTTGGTGACACTAGACTTCACAGAAACCTTTATTGTGGAATGTGATGTTCCAGGAAAAGGAATTGGAGTTGTACTAATGCAACAAGGACACCCTATTTCCTTCACAAGTCATCCAATCAAGGGAAATAACTTTAAAAAATCCCATTTATGAGAAGGAAATTTTGGCAATACTACATGCCTTGAAGCAATCATGCCCCTACCTTATAGGGAGACATTTCAAGGTTAAAACTGATCATGACAGCCTTAAATACTTCTTGGAACAAAGGCTATCTTCATAAGAGCAACAAATATGTTGGGATATGACTTTGAAATCATCTACAAAAAGGGGAATCAAAATGTTGGCGCAGATGCACTCTCCAGGAAAGATGAGGATGTTGAAGCATTACTCTATGCTATTTCTATCATCCAACCAGATTGGATAGCAGAAGCTATGGATGAATGGAAAAATGATGAAAAAATATGGACATATATTCAAAAGCTGCAGCAGGATCCTAGTGACTCTAATACATTTAGGTGGAAAGATGAATTTCTATGGTATAAGGATCACTTATATCTTGGTAAGAGTTCCCAGCTCAAGCAAAAGGTACCTTCTTAATTCCACTCTTCACCGATAGGAGGGCACTCAGGTTTCTTAAAAACCTATCATAGAGTAAAGATATTTTTTTTTGGGATGGTCTTAAGACTGGCGTTCAAAAATTTGTGGCAGAATGTTTGGTTTTCCAACAAAATAAAGTGGAAACAATTAAGACTCTTGGTCTGCTACAACCAATTTTCATTCCAAGCCAAAGGTGGACAGAGGTCTCAATGGATTTTATCACAGGTTTACCAAAGTCTGAAGGAACGAGTTTCATCATGGTGGTTGTTGATAGACTTACTAAATATGCACACTTCTTTGCACTATCTCACCCCTTCAAAGCAAGCACGATCGCAAATTATTTTATAGAGTCAGTACAAAAACTACATGGTAGTCCAAATATTATAGTAAGTGACAGGATCCCATTTTCATTGGAAAATTTTGGACCGAATTATTTTCTTGTTTGGGTATTGAACTGGCTCATAGCTCATCTTATCACCCTCAATCTGATGGACAAACAAACATAGTAAACAAATGTTTGGAAGGGTATATTCGATGTTTTGCAACTGATAAACACATAGAATGGGTCAAGTGGTTACCCTTGGTAGAATGGTGGTATAATACTTCCTTCCATACATCATAAAAAATGACCCCATTTATGGCACTGTATGGCTACCATCCACTATCCATCACATATTCACTAAGAGACTCTAAGGTTAAAGCAGTGGAATACCACATGGAGCATCAACTACAAGTTCTTCAATTCTTAAAGGACAACCTAAATCTAGCACAAAATCAAATGAAACAACAAGCTGATCAACACTCTAGTGAATGGAGCTCTAATGTTGGGGATTGGGTGTTTTTAAGACTACCACCATACAAACAGATGTCCCTGAAGAACACCAATAAGGATAATAAATTATCACCTAAATAATACGGTCCCTACAAGGTGTTACAAAATATTGGTAGTATGGCCTACAAATTGGAACTACCTTCCTCTTCACAAGTCCATCCAGTTTTCCATGTTTCCAGTTTAAAGAAGGTTATAGGTGACAAGCTACTCGTTCAAACGATGTTACTAGAACTTGATGAGGAAGGAAAAATCATCTTGGAGATTGAAGAAATTACTAAAATACAAATTAGATAGCTTCGAAATCGATCAATTTTAGAGTATCTCATTAAATGAAAGAACTTACCCACATAAGATTCAACATGGGAAGATGATTCATTTATACATCAGCATCCATAACTACTTCAGGGTTGAGGACACCACTTTTTGAAGAGGAGGGGCATGTTAAGCCCTTAATGATGACACATTACACCATATAGTGTGGCACATTACCCCCTATATTGTGGTGAATTACATATTATCTATGTAGGCTTGGGTCTATTAGTGGGTTTATTAGTTGTTATTGTACACTTTTATCTCATATATATAGGAAGGAGATATTCTCATTTTGGGATAATATCGTCTTATCTTGTATTTTCATTGTGTAAGGAGGTTTCTCCCTCGAACAGGATTGATATTTATATCTGCTATTCATCTTCTAAGCGTGGATTACTCTCTTATTGTCTATTTATGCTCTTTTTATGCTATATCTGGGATTTGGTTGCTTAACAATTGGAGATAATGTCGAAGAAGTGAAAGTGGAGATTAAAACCTTGAATGGTATCCCAAGTTCATGGGAATATTTCATTCAAGATATTTTTTCTAGAAGGAAGCTCACCTACGGAGGAATGCACGTAAGGAGATCTTGATTGATAGAAAAATAAGAAGAGAGGGATGCATACAAAAATCAATCCCTAACAACTAATGCCAAGAAGAGATCGGAACAAGAAGGAAGAACATTCTCGTAAGAATAAAAGAACTTCAGAAGAAGGACCTCTCATAGGTCAGATGTTTCAGTTTTGATGAGAAATGACACTTTGCGAAAGAATGTCCCAAGAAGAAAGGGTAGAAGGATGATATGATGAAGAAGTACCCGCCGATCATGTAGAATTATGTGTGGATATGATTTTGAGACCTGAAAGGAAGTTTGTAATGTCTTTCAAGTAGATCTACAAGATCAAGCATACATCAGATGGAAGTATCAAGAGATCCAAAGCAAGGTTCATGGTTTCTCTCATAAAGAAGGAGTCGATTATGGTGAGACATTTATCTAGGAGCCAGACATACCTCTTCAATGGTGGAAATTGCACTTTAGAGTTGGTGTAATAGAATTAGAAGAACAGATCGAGAAACCACCAAGATTTGGGACTCTCTACCGAAAACCACCTATGTGTGGAAGGATTTGTACAAGCTCAAAAGACACCATTGGATAAAATATACAATTACATGAGGAGATTGAGGATCAAATAGATTGATGGAGATCCCAACCTTTACTACAAGGTTGAATATAGAATCCTACAAAGGTCGAGAATAGCATAGATAGGTGCAAGAGAAACTTGCAACAAAGTTCAAGATGGAGGATCTTGATATCCAGTGACCTTGAGAGGTGACATAGATGTATACACAAAATATTAGTATAAGAAGAATCTACCTATAATTCCAATGTCCCGATGCAAAGAGTACAAGTTGCAGAGGGAGGACGGTGATCCACTTCAGAGGGAGTGATTACTGTAGATCTCAGAGTTCGAGAAGCTTGACATGATTCTTGGGATTAGAGGTGTGGTAGAATCCAGAGGAGATTTTCCTTAGCCAAGGAGAATGTGCGGTTGAGATCCTATAGAGATTTGAGATGTTGGGCTATTGCTACACCGATAGAATCTAACTTGAATTTGCTATGTAATCCCACTTCAATGACAGTTGATGTTGTATCCTACAGGAAGAAGATTGGTTAGTTGATGTACTTGATGAACACGAGGTTAGATATTTGGTTTACGATGAATAATTTGATCTAGTACATGGTGGATCCAATATGTGTTTAGATAGTTGTGGAAAAGCATGCGGTGAGGTACCTGAAGGATACAATTGAGTATGGGATCACATATGCAAGAGATTAGGGGATCTACCAATAGGGATATAAATCTATGATGACTTTGATTGGGTTGGAATTGCTACAAACAGAAATAACAATCCAACATGTTGTAGAAAGAGGACTAGTGTTTCTCTCAGTGCAACCAAGGATGAATATATTGCAGCTGAGAAGAAAGAAATGGAAGATTCCTCAAGTGATGAGGAATATGTACTTTGATCTAGAAGAATTCTACCGATGAAGATGTAGATCATGCTCTTATCCATTTCAGCATTGGATGAGAAGGGATGCATTTGTAGGATAGATTCAACACCGATACATAATTTCATGTAATCTATGGTGTAGAAGACTTGCTCATTATTTCCAATCATGAGCAAGATAGGATCAGGTCCTCATAATCAAACGATGAATTAGAGTACGTTGTCAGAGACTCCAATAATTTATGCAAGAAGACAGAGATCAAGAGGGAGTCTACCAAACAAACAAAGATAAGTATTTGAATTCTCATTTCCTATATATCTAGTTGTTCAGTTGTGTACATAGATGTGTTCCTAGGTTTATGAAGTGTATTATGCATGTTAGAGTGTTTGCATTGATAAACAATTTACTACTAATATGCATGTAATGGGTAAGTGGCTTATGGTGTCGTACAATATTCCATTGCTACTTGTAACTGACTAGGTTACATCTAGTTAGAATTTCAAGTGAGCTGACAAAGATGAACAATCACTTGTTCAAACCCAGAGCTCAGAGGTCCATCAGGTCTTCTTGGTCTTTTTATTTTTGTACCACATGTTCATACCCCTTTGGGGAAGTTGTAATAAATGTACTAGCACAATTTTTTTTTGTAAGGGACTTGGATTCCTAGACTTAGAAATCAATCTAATCATTCCAAGGTGTTTTTTCCCTTATCAATTATACAATTTTGAATAAGCGATATCTAATTTTTGAGTTTTTCATCGCTCCTCCAAAGATGGAATGGTCTTAGTGGTTAGGACTTAGGAGTTTATTAAAGTCCATGTGTCAATGTATGTGAGAATGCTAGGCATCGTTATTGATTCATATGGACATGTTCTAGGCCCCCTATATTTTTGTTCAGTTTCGAGAAAATAATTTTTTGTTTTCGTTTTTTCAAGTCATTTTTAATGGTTTAATTAAAAAACTTGTAAATGGCATAAAAACTTGATTTGAAAAAAATATTTGGTGTGGGTATGCTCATTTTAATGCTCATAACATACTATTTACCCTAGGACCCACTTTTCATACACTTCAGGTGATAAAAAAGTTACTTATGGTCATTTTTCGCTATCAGAGCATCAAAGTGATACTTAAATGCTAAAAGTGCAACATTTTGGCACAAGTCAAAATTTTAAAAAAGTACAACAATTTGATTTTTTAAGTGATGGGTGACTTGGCATAGTTTGTCCCCATGTTGGAGACTTCTTCTGAGGAGAAAAGCATCACTATTACATAAATTTTGATACGATGCAAGTTAACCAAAGTTTCACCTCATGTCATGAACCCATGCGAATGTGGTAGCATGAAGGTTTTGTTGCACATGCGAATAAAGGTGAGGAGGTGGTATGATAGGTGGAGTGAGGTCGCATGCCTCATGGGAGGTGGCACCTCTTCCATGGGATCACTTCACTTAACTCTTAATTAATCCCATAAATCACTCTCATCTCTTGAGTTCTACTGCCAATGTTGGTTGCGCCCCCTTGGGCTTGCTCTGACTATAAATAAAGCAAGGATATATCCCTTTGAAGTTAGTTGGAATGTACTGTAAAGATCTTGCACATTGTATTCATTGTTCATTTGAGAAATAAAGAGACTTTGGAGGTCAAATTTGTGTGGTTATGTGTTGAGTGGATGAATTATCACGGTGCTTTATGGAGGTAATCTATGCTTGATCCATCTTATTTACTCAATATCTAATCTAGATTTATTGAAGGATTGGTATCAATTTTGCAAGGTATATTAAACAATTTGTTTACTGTTTTAGATTATTTAGTATGGATGCTTAGAGATCTAATGAAACATTTCATTTGTTTCTGAATATCTTCATATGGAATTCTAAGTATATATGTTGTTGTATTTGATCTTGGTTTTTAAGTTGTGTGATGCATAGGTTATCTTATTTTGTGACATAGAATATATTTCTTGATATATCTAGTTTCTAACATCTTTTGTTTACAGAAAAAGTCCATCGATGCCCAACAAGTGAAGCCTCAAAGATCATCATCTTCTCCAAGCTTCATGTTTCTCCTTCTCCTCACTTTTTACATTATCTTGTCACTTTGTTGAAAAATAGTAACAAATCTAGAATAAATTTTTATTTTCACAAGTATATCCTAATTTCTTATCATTTACAGATCTAGCTAAGGTTTCAAAGAATTATCATTTTCTAGTGTAAATCTAGATTACTAAGCTTTCTTGCTTCAAGTCATTTACCTCATAAAATTAAAAGTCTTGATTAGTAAGTTAGCGTCTGATTTTAAGTTTCAAATCGAGCGTATAATTTCTTTGATTTGTTTTCTTTTCTTATGAAACAAACAAAGACCCTGAAAAAATGGCTTTCTATCTCATTTTTCCAGTTACTTAGTTTTATTCAGCTTTTTGGTTAGAAAAGTTTCGGAAAATTTTGGTAAGTTTTCCCAAAGAAATATTAAAGTGTTTTGGGGCACATTCTACTGATGTTTGTTGGTTTTTTTTTGTAGGTTTACAATAAAAGTGGAGGAAACTCTAGCGAATTTTCACAAAATTGATTAAAAGGAAGACCAATGGAGCTCCCCCTTACTTAAATATTCATTTTTTCAATAAGTTGTAAGCCTTTGGATCCAAATTATAAGGAAAAAATTGCATTTCTCCCATGTTGTAAAAAGTTAAGAAATATTTGAGTAGGCACCTTAGATCCCACTCCCCATCCCCCTTGGGAGTATTCACGTCGGTGTTTGTTTTCATGGTTTTGCTTCTACTAGTGTAGTTTGTTTCATTAATTTGCTATTTTAAATTGTATTTCAATTCTTTTCAAAGTAATACAAATAATAACCCCAGGACTTCTCGAGTTACTCGAAAGGGGAAAGATATGCGTGGTAGGATTAATAAAATAATATTTGTTTGATTTGTGTTACCTTTACTTTTTAGAGTAATTTACATGCCCTTCCATTCCCGATTAGGTTTTACAACATGAAAGAGACTCTTGGGGAGTTAATAAAAAAGAAAGCATTGTTTAAAAATATTTACAATTAACAAGGCCTTCATTGTGTATGCTCTACACCATTGCGGTTCGACAGACCAGTTGGATGCATCAAAATCAACATGGGTGACTAGTTTAGATTAGTCTCATCTTTAAATTAACCTCCCAAGGTGAAGATCCAATGCCTTGAATTAATATGTTGTAAGGAAAGTTCACAGAGGAAGCAGGAACAATTGGATAGTGACCTTGGGATACCATCAAGTTACAGTATCATTTGTGTAGTGTCGGACACATCCTAGAGACTTTGATCCATCCCACATATTCTTCGCGTGGAACCGCATAAGATAATAGTTTTGGACATATTCCTTATACCATTAGGTATACATGGATTCCCCTTCCCCCTTTGTTTAATACACTAATTAATTCATAAATTTAAGATTGACCAAGGACAATTGCAATACTTTCAACACTCCATTTCAAACTCCTTTTTCAGCATTGGTCTTTGCTCTTATCACATAAGCATTATTTTTTTTTAATTTACAATGTGTTGATCTATTATATTGTTCATGTTGTTTTCTTAATAATTATTGCAATTTATTGTGCCATTTTACAAAAAAAATCCTAAATAACTCACTTAATCACAAACCACCATCTAAATCTTAATTATCCTTAGTAACATATAGGGTCTACCCCCCTTGGTTTTGCTTGGATTTATCCTCAATGGAGGAGATGAGTATCATGTGACAACACTTGGCTTGAGCTTTCCCCCAAGGTCGCGCCCAATGGCTTGAATATTTCTTCCATGTGACCCTAGGTGTGAATTAGGTAGCAACATTTTGGAGTCGTTGCTGGGGATAAACCTTTCTATTCTCGGAATATGACCTTTGAGTTTTCCTTCTTGTTTTTCGTGTTGTTTGATGAATGTTGTAAATTCAATAAACTTACTCAGATCATCTAATGATTCCACTACCTTTAACTTTACCAAGGCGTTCTAAAAAAATAAACTTTGAAGGATTTCTTCAATTCATTCATGAACCTGAACAGGTTTACCATAGGAAGAAAATCAAGCTAACTTCTCGTAAGATCCTTGAAGATATTTAATTTGAGTCAATCTTGGACATTCACCTTTTATTGTTGATAATTCTCAATCAAGTAATCCACCGAGTACCATGGGTACTCTTTTCAAACCTCTAGATTATTTCATTCTAATTGGGAAACCTCATAAAATCCCTGATAAAGCCATTGAAAAGGTTCCATCTTGTCATGGAAATGACACTATAATTGCTAAGTCTCACTTATTGTCTTTTACACAGTGCTACAATAAATGGTGGCACAATGTGAACCACAAAGATTTCAAAATGAGCCTTTTTTCCTTATCTCTCGAAGATGATGCCTTTGGGTGGTTCACCTCTCTAGACGACAATGGTATCAAGACCTTCAAATAGTTCGAAACCTCTTTCAGTAAGATATGTGGGGATAAGAAATAAAAGAGGCACCTACTGGATGCCTTGACTAATTCAAAACAGGAGGATAATGAAACCATTGAAGAGTTTAATAAAAAAATCAGTGACATGGTGGGAAGAACTCATGTTGATGTTAAACCATCTGACACCTCAATTCTCATATACTACATAGAAGCATTTGAAGGATAAATGAGGTATCATCTTAGAGACAAGGAACCAAAAAACCTTAAGAAAGCCATGGAAATAGCTGAAAAGATTGAAAGGAACATGCAATCTTCATGGAATTCTAATATCTCTGTCTTTTTCAAAGGCACCGCATCCTCTTCCAAACCTCATTACACTAAAGGAAAAATAGTTGAAACCAAGGGAAAATATGAGGGTAAAGAATCAATGAAAGAAGTATCTCACATGATGAAGCAAATGATGATAAATTGTACCTCCCAGATGAATGTTGTGTAGAATAGGATAAACAACATGGAAAAAGAACAAGTGTCTCAAAATCATAGAAATTTCCAACCTAGACAAAATCAGAAGTGGAAAAATAAGTATCCTCCCTCTGAGCAAAGACCTCCAAATCAACTTGAAACAAACAATGTGGTGATTGATGAGGTTCCTCCCTATTGTCGGCCTTGTGATGAATTTCATGAGGAATCCACTTGTCCAAAACTTTGCTACATTTTGGATCAAGAACAATTGGAGATGAATAATTTTGTGGGTCATCCTATATTTCATGAATAAATAAACAATGTAGGACATGTCCATCCTATTTCAAGAGAAAATTGGAAACATAGAAGGGATTACAGTGAGTAAAATGATAATGCATCGAAGATTTCTGGTGAGAAACCTTCACCCAAACAAATTGTGGAGAGGTACAAAGGTGTTGTTTATTAAATCAAATCAAATCAATGCCAAAGGTAAATACTCCCATTTGCATATGGTTATGATTTTATGATGATAAATGTTTTAATATATTGTATAACCATCAAAATTATAACACTTTAATGTAGGGGTTGGACTCTAAGAGATTTGAACTTTTCACATCCACCTTGAAAGATAAGACTAAAACAACCATCCCACCGTTGAATGATCCCCAATATTCCACTTGCAACATCATTCAAACATTTCCATACTAATTCCTCTTAAATCCCATCATTTGATCATAAGACACCAAGGTTTCGTGTTTGGGGTTTAGTGAAATCAGATGAGGAAAATGATCCCCTCTTTATACCCTCTATACCATTAATTTCATTTTCAAAAGGTATAATTTTTGATAAAATTCTTGTAGACAATTGCACTTAATGTGATGTAGAGAAAATTTGTCCTATATCATGTTGATAAAAGTTTTAGTCTCTTCATTGTCACTGCCATATTTCATTTTGTGTGAAAGGAACGCACTTGCTATTGTTGTGCTAGTGTTAACTGTGTTTAAATTTTTAATATGATTTGTAAATTGTAGCAGGTATCCTGCTAACAATTCTTCACAACAGATGTTTTATTATGTTTTTTAAGTATTGATTTATTATCTTGTAGATGTTCTCAATGCTATATATTTGCGGAAATTAACAAACTTTAAACACATACAACCATGAAATTTGATGCATAGATTTTACCCTAGAGAAACCCACTTTAGGAAAACTCCAACAATGGAATTGGATCCATTTAACCTTTATTGATTCTGTGAGAAGAACATAAATTATAGATTTTTCTAAGGGATTTTTGATCATAATTAACTGTTCACGGGACTCTGGTTGCTACAACAATATTCCTTCTTCCTTTACATGTCTTTGATCTTATACTAGGAAGAGTGTTAGCTATCGAAATTCTCGACTGTTGTCTCTGTCTATAGTAGTGTTATTAGACTTTCCAAAGACTGGAGTTTGGAAATTATGCATGAGTTTTCAAAATGAGTACTCAATAGAGACTCACTTAGTAGACTTGCCACTCATCAGACTGTGATGAAATTTGCTAGGATTTCCAAAATCGTTGGAGATGGTAATATTGAATTTTTAACATTACCATTAATTGTCTTAGGATGTTTAAGAGTGGTTCCAAGCTCATCATAATTCATATGCAAAAAGTAGAATTTTAGATCCAATTCAGAATTCAACTTAAGTAGTGTTCAAGGTTTCAAGATTGCAAAGTTTCCACTGCATTCTATCATGTATGACGGCAGGGGATTGACATTTAATCAAGTGCATAAAACCCTCTATATAACTTGATGTTGGTGGTGATTATTGTTTAACTCCTTTTTCGTGACCTTAGAAAAAAGGAAAAAGGAGTAATTTTGCTAATAAGTAATAAGTAATTTTGCTTGAGCGAAGGGTACATTTTAGGACCGCAAGAGGAATGATGCCCAATATAACCATCCAAGAGCATCCCACATAAATGAACACGACCTACATTATCAACAACAAAATGGTCATGGACCAACCCAATATAGTCACGACCTACTAGCGGTGTTAGAAGCAGCTCATGGATAAGTCAAAGGAGAAACATAAAGGTCCCATTTTATCCCATTACAATCACAACCTACCTAAAGGTCACCAAAAATAGTCACGACCTATTCCACAAGAATATAGAAGCAATAAGAATCCAAGATGTCCACTCAAAGCAGTAGTAACCCTAGGCGTCAAGCACACACCAACAAGGATCAAATATGAACTTATCTCATGTCAAGATTCACACCCTGGAAATGGAGAAGTGAACTTAATTTATAATCTTGAGAAGCCTTCTAGAAAGGTCACTTAGGAATTCCTAGGTTCTAGGATAGTTACAAAAATATATAAAATATAAAATAAAGTTAGGTTAACTTAGGATCATGGTACCGAAATAATAAGGGCACTAGGACCAATATGAAGATACAAGACCACAAGTCAGCTAGAGGGATCACAACAAGGTGGTAAGGAAACCCACTTACTCACAAGATCAAGGTGTACCATCAAGGTGGGGAAACAACCCTTTTACCCATAGGAACAAAAAGACCAAAGCGCTTTAATCTTTTCTCTCTCGAGGTATATTATCACATGTGTTCCATATATTTTATCATGACTATATAAGGAAGATCCAAACTATATGATGTGATCCTCTGGTCCTCCATACTACTCTGAAGGGTTAAGTGCTAGTGACATCATCAAGGGGTGGCTAGTCCCTTGAGGAACAACTTAGCAATAACCGTCTAGGAGAAGAGGACATCACACATCATCATCTTTGTCAACTAACCAAGATCCACTTGGTTAACTAACTAGGTATGTTCCTGCAGGAACTACTTGGTCCCATACCAAGAATGTGCCTGGTCCCAAACTAAGAAGTATCTACCTCAACTTGCAGGATTGACTTGGTCCCAGACCAAGAAACTTCCTGGTCCCAGACCAGGATACCCTAGAGGAATATAGGGGCCCTAACCACATTCTAGGTAATTTTCCATGGCATCAACCTTCTTGGTCCCAGAACAAAAACCCAAGAGACTATTGGGGTCCCTATGGTACCTGATAGGGGCTTACTCTTCCTGGTTCACTGATCAGGAACCCTATTTAATTGACTAGTGTACCATCCTCCCTGAGAATGGGTCTCATGGTTGCACTATCTTTAACACTCCCTCTCATAAGAGAGACATTCTCAACAACACTAGACATATTGATAAACTGTCTTCTTGACAGAACATACTGCATCATGTTCTTGACATAGTGATAACTCCTCTTGATGTGTTCCAACCTGATATATATCTATATATTGGCCAATAGCATGAGCTCATAGATCCACTTGGAAGTTGAAACTGAATTCCCCTGATAGCTAAGACTTAGTTTCCATGTATCATCTTTCCAAACATGTTGTTTGGATGACTCCTCATAATGGGAATAATCTAAATTAGTGACATAGCTCACATTGGAGCATCCTTGAAGCCTTTCAATAGGATTCTCCATGAGATCAACTGAAGGATTCTTGGACTTCTCCCTATATTTCTATGAGTAAGAAGTCTCATAGGATTCCATATTCGAGTCATTATAATAATCTCTCAAGTGATGGAAAATCACATCTCTACTTTCTTTTTACGCAATCCCACTTCGATGGGGATTGAGGAGCACAATTGGATCCCTCTTGATTTGTGAATATTGAAAGGGATATAGAGATTTAATAACATGTTTTGAGACATTATATAGGTCACCTTCATAGAATCCAATCACAATGGTTGAGCTCATATTTCCACTTTTAGTCCATACCAAATCATTTCCTTTAGAGAAGGCTATAGAGAACCCCTTGTCTTCTAAAACTTTCACTAAAATAACATTCTTCTTTAAAACAAGAACATATAAAATTTATTCAACACTATTAAATGTACCTTAATCAAGATGAAAGGTAGTTGAACCAACTCCTTTAATGGCATAGTTACTTCCATATCGAAGTTCCACTTTCTTATGGAACTTCTTGGACTTGTCAATCTGCAAGGTCCTTCTTGAATCTAGTAATATGCTTGGTGGCTCCACTATCTATCCACCAGGAATCTGATAGGTTGGAGTGGAACCTGTGAGTGCTAAAGCTAATTAGTATTCATTTCCTTGATCTTGATCCTTGGTCTCCGCCCTTGATTTATTTTACTGAGGTTCTTCTTCTTCTATAGCTGTTGAAGCATGATACTTCTTTCTATGCCAATTCTTGTTAGGAGGATTCTTACAATCACTCACATAATGACCAAGTTGACTACAATTATAACATCTAACCTTTTATTTATGAAAATGATTACCTTGATGTCCCTTACCATTGTCCTTATGAAAATATAATTTGGTTCCTTTCTTTATATTAGCAGCAAGGTAATGATCCTTTTCAGTGGGAGGCCCATATCTGCTCTGAATTCTTCATTTTTCTTCTAAACAGTCATGCCACAATATTTCAAAATTTGGCTGATCCTCTCTTCCATTCACTGAAGCCAGGAATTTCTCCCAAGTCATAGGAAGACCATCAAATATTGTCTTTACAATATCATCATCTTCTACTTTATCTCCAATTCCCATGAGTTGATCTCTTATTTGAGAGATCTTGGAGAATAAGGTAGAAATAGTCTCATCCTTCTCCATCTTAAGTGACTGAAGTTTCTTTTTCAAATCCATCCTCTACGTAGGGGCTTTCTTCTCATAAATATTTTCTAGAGCAACAAATCATTCTTTAGTTATCCTTAACTTATCTATTACAGGAATCGAGTTGTCTTTAATCGAGTCAAAACTAAATCTTTATTACTTAGATTGCTTCTTCTTGAATGCTCCTCCTCCTTGAGATATAGTGGCTCTTCAACAAATCTAGTAACCAAGTCATCCACATCACTCTGCTCTAGGATATTTGGAACCCCAAACTTCCATGCATTAAATTTTGAGGCTCCTTCAAGCCTATCTTATGATTTTATTGAAAGAGGGACCATCTTGAAACCCTAGATTTCAACTTGATGAGTTTTTCCAAATAAACTTCCGCAATCAAGTTGTTAAGGTACAAACCCTTACCTTAGGGTCTATGTAGTTTTGTTAGCCTACAAAACAGAGTTAGCAACATCCTAAGCTCTGATACCATGTTGAAAATTTGGGTTAGGTTAGGGTTTGATATAGGGAATTTCAAATTTGATACTTTAATGCATAAAACAAAACTAAAACAAATCTAGATCTGTAATAGTAATAATGCAATAATTTAAAACATAAGTTTCATATCTTTCAACTTTAACACCCCAATGGTCATTGAGATAATTTATCGATTGCAATATACAAAACATAAACAATAACAATAGTACATTACAAAAAACAAACTAATGAACAACAATTAATAAATAGTAACAATGTTGGTTTAGATATGTTTGGATCTTTCTTATACTCAGACACTTTTGGAATCAGAACTTATCACTGTAAGAACAAGCCACCAAAAGGAAAATATGACATATCTTGAGAGAGACAGGGATAGAGCGTCGTAGGTTTAGGTTAGACACACACATTAGAAAACAATATATCTCAATCACCAAGACTGAAGACCCTGGTAGGATAACAAAAACTATGATATTCATCCCAAAACATAGTTAGAAAACCTCAAAAGAGCACAACTCACTAGACTAGCATAATTAACACCATCACCAACCTATCATTTAGGGTTTAGCATAGCCACAACTCATACTAGGAATGGTTGTAAACAAGTAATTTCTAGCAAGGGAAGGTCAAACCAGTCACGACCTAGATAGGAGAGGTCACCATAGTCCACACCAAAGATGAGGGAGGTCAAAAATAGTCCACGATCAGCTTGGTAAGGTCATCACAGCCCATGTCCTATCTAGGAGAGAGTATACATAGTCACAACCTGGCTAGGAGAGGTCACCACAATCCACGCCAAGAATGAGGGAGGTCAAAATAGTCCACGATCAAGTTGGTGAGGTCATCAAGACCCATGGTCTAGCTAGGAGAGAGTATACGCAATCACATCCAAGCTAGGAAAAGGTAAATACAGTCACGCCCCAACTAGAATTGATCATACATAGTCATGACCTACGAGGAGGAGGAAACCATAGTCACAGATCATCCCAAAGGGAATCTAAAATAACCATGACCTTCCAGGATAGGGTATGCATAGTCACAAATCAATTTTAGTAGCCTTTGAGGAATGACGCCCATGCTAACATTCCGAGAGAATCACACATAAATGAACACGACCTACATTATCAGCAGCAAAATGCTCATGGATCAACTCAATACAGTCATGACCTACTAGAGGTGTCATAAGCAGCTCACAACTCAGCCAAAGATGCAACATAAAGGTCACATATCATCCCTGTACAGTCACGACCTACCTAAAGGTCACCAAATACAGCCATGGCCTAGTCCACAAGAATATAGAAGAAATAAGAACCCAAAATTCCCACTCTAGTAGTAGTAACCTTAGGTGTCAAGCACAGACTGGAAATGATAAGATCTGAACTTTTATCATGTTAAGATGCACACCCTAGAAATGGAGAAGTGAACTTAATTTATAATCTTGGAAAGCCTTCTATGAAGGTCAATTAGGCACTCCTAGGTTTTAGGATAGTTACAAAAATAAAAATAAAAATATAAAATAAAGTTAGGTTGAATTAGGATCATGGTACCAAAAATAATAAGGGTTCTATTACCAATAAGAAGATATAATACCACAATTCAGCTAGAGTGGTCACAACAAGGTGGTAAGGAAACCCCCTTACTCACAGGACCAACAAGACCAAGGAATTTAATCTTTTCTTTCTCAAGGTATATTGTCATGTGTGTTACATATATTTAATCATCATTGTATAAGGAAGATCCAAACTGGATGATGTGATCCTCTAGTCCTCCATACTACTTCTCCTAAAGGTTAATTTCTAGTGACATCATCAAGGGGTTGCCAATCCCTTTAGAAACAACCTAGAAATAGTCATTTAGGAGAATAGGACATCACACATCATCATCTTGGTCAACTTACCAAGACCGACTTGATTAAATTACAAGGTATGTGCTTGCAAGAACTATTTGGTCCCAAACCAGGAAGTCTCTACCTCAACCTACAGTATTTGTTTCGTCCCAGAGAAAGAAATTGTCTGGTCCTAGAAAAGGATACCCTAGAGACATATATGGGCCCTAACCACTTTCTAATGAATTTTCCATGGCATCAACCTGCTTGATCCCAAACCAAGAACCCCAAGAGACTACTGGGGGGCCTAGGGTACCTTCTAGGGTCTTACTCTTCCTGGTTCACTAATTAGGAACCCTAGTTAACTGACTAAGGCACCATCCTCATTGAGAATGGGTCTCTTAGCTGCACTATCGTTAAAGACTAGAGGTGGGGGAAATAGGGTGCTATTGACGAATATGATCCCAGTATAGGAAATGATTTTAATGATATGTAGTTATTTTTGGTAGCGTGAAGTTTTGAAGTTTTTTTGGACTCTAGAGGTGATTTAGAGCCTCTTTGTTTATGTTTTTTTGGGTCAAATATGGATTGCACTCGATGTAATTTTATTTATATGCACCTATACTTTATGTATACATGAGAAACTTTGCATATTTGTGTAAAATGGTTTGGATTCTTATGGATGTACATGAATTTTTTTTCTTCAAAATTTGAATATTTTTGGGGAAAATTAGGAGGTAACAGAAGTGATTGAGGGATTAGAAGCCTTTAAGAAGGTATTTCTTCCCTCATTCTCTCAATATCTAATTTTATTTCACTACTCTCTCATTCCATTTCACTTTTGTGTGCTCTAATTGTGAGGAGGTGAGATCATCATTAGCTAGCAGGGAAATTGAGATAGCCTTCAACATCAAGATTAAATAGTGATCACTGGAAAAAGATCAATTAGCTCAATATCACTCGAACAATATCGATCTAGTATTTGATTGGGTCTTGGAGGATGAATATCCTACTAATGATTTGATTTGTCTTGATGAGGAGACTGAGGACCCCTCAGTGTTTCCATTTTCAGAAATGGAAACACCAAATACACCTACAACACAATTGTTGCTTTAGCCTAGTAATGTTGGCACTAGCTCCTCTAGGCCCTATTTTGGTAGTCATGCAATAGACTTGAGATTGAACTTGAAGACATTGTCTATTTTTATTTTTACGCTGATAGAAATATGATTTCAATACATGGACCAGGATGGTTTTCTTTTAATCAATATTTTGTATTTATGGAGATTATTTCCTAATGGAGAATATTCATCGTTGTCTTAAAAAATCGAAGGATAAAACTTGATAACAAGATTGCAGTTATTAAGAAACAAATGAGCATTATTTCTCCTTAATCTTCCACCTAATTATTTCTCCTTAATTTTCCACTTAAGTGATAAATCATATGTGGTTCATGGGTAAGGAGTTGGAACATTGTGAGAGGTGGATCATGGGTCATGAGCTAGCATGTTGTGAGAGATAGGATGTCAATCAAACTTTGGTGGTTGTATTAGATTCTCCTCACACTTGTTTCAGATGGTTATGTTGAGCATGGGAAGTTACATTTAGAAGCTGGATGTACATTTTCACAGCATATTGTTTCCATACTAGGAAACCAATGCATTGGACAAAAAATCAAGGATGTGCAGGACAGATTCTTGGTAATAGGTAACCTAGGATTTGTTCAATTTGAATTTGATTTGTCCATTGTTGATTTCTATCAGCATTCACCAGCCGATAGTGATCGGTTGTGCTAGTCTACTTATGTTTTGAGTTATCTAGTTGAGCTTGGTACTATTTGTGAATTTGTTCAAGGGATCGTCTTTTGGTTCACTATTGCGCATATAAATATGGAGTGTCAAATGTTGTGTTATCATTTTTTATGAGATGATACAATGAATTTATGCATAGAATGTGGTTTTATAACTTATATGGATTAGAAATGTCATTATTATATTTTTTGTGCACAAATTTTACCATATTTAAGTTTTTTTTTTTTCTATTTGCTAATTCTTTGTCGAGTTTTATCCAATTCACTGAGTCGGCCAAGTCCCAAGCCATCTGGGTCTTTGTTGAGCCCAAGTATGACAACATTTGTATCTAGAACAAATTAAGAACTACTAACTCTCTTTTTTCTGCATGAATCCTCAATCTAGATCAGAGTTACACCGAACAACAAAGTGACAAGATAACTTACTCCATCGATGGTGATGAGCATCCCATATTTTTCCTTTTCCCTTTTATTGCCTTCTCCATTTGCTAATCCTTGTTAATAATATTGGTTATAGAGGGAAACAAGGTGATAAGATAACTCTCTCCATAAATGGTGTCAATCTTTCCATCTACTTCCTTTACCATTCTATTAATTTCTCTATGTTCTCATCCTTGTCAGTAATTTGGGTTATAGAGGACAACAAGGTGACATGTTGATTTAATTTGCCAATGGTAGAAAGCATTCCATATTTTTCCTTTTCCCTTTGTTTCCTTCATTTATTAGCTTCCTAGTCTCTGCCTTGGTTTGTGGGCTTTATAGGATATCTTGGCTTCCCAATGTCTAACTTGGTTTGTGGGATTTATAGGATTTCTTGTGTTCCTTTGAAATTTAACCCATTTTGGCACTACTTCAATTACGTGGGATGTAAATTGACTTCTTGAGAATTGAATCAATACATTCATGTTGTTTATGCAACTTTGGGATCTTTAGCACATTTTTGGGTAATGCATGGGAGTATTATGGGCATGTATGGTATAAATGCCCCTATAGAGGGTGTGCATAGAATTTCCATCCCTATAAAGGGCACGCGAGGTCTCGAAACTTTTGGTATCTATGTCTGTTTTGACTCATCCCTAAGCCTCGACTTCAATAAAAAAAACTAGGTCGTTCCATTTATTTAGGATCCTTTTTGGATCAAGGCAATAATAGATGTTATGGTCAGTTTAAATATGTTTGTGTTATTTCACTATACGATGTGTTAATTTGCTTCTTATCAATTTCTTGGGAGTTTTAAGCTTCCATCTCTAACCACTATTACCAAGCAAAGGACAATATTGCTTATCAAACACTATTATAGTTTTGTCGTAACTCCAAAATATTTTTGTTTTATTTTATTTGTTGTAGCTATTATACTCCAAACCAACATTATGTTAATATTTTGAACCATATTATCTTTGTCCATTATGAGGTAAATTAGTCTTGTGTTAGCTTTCAAAGTCACTCTAAAAGTGTTTACATCAAGCTTGGGGGTGCTTTATGTGATGTGGGGTGCATCATGAGTTAATTATTGTTGGTTGTACAATTATTCATCTATTTCTAGATCTTATCTTGATGCTTATGTGACCAAATTCCTTGGTAGGTCGGAGACCCAAATAGCTAGGTGACTTCTTCATGCAATCTACACATGGAGCTTGGTTGTTTTCTTGGGAGGACTAGTCATTCAGTCATCTTGGAGGAGGGAGTTGAGCCCTAGATGGAATGGGGACACTCAATTACATACATGGAGGTTTTTACTTGACTTAAGGAAGTTTGGGTCGAGGGGTGATCATGTGCGGCTTAGATGGACTTAGAGGTACACATGGATTAGAAGGGAGCGTCAGAGCATCGGAGGCCTTTGGAAGAGTGTTGGACAATATATCATGAAGAATTCAGCCTTGGACCCTTTCTTGTCGGACATACTCAACTTAGAACTTGGCTTGTGTCATTTGGAGTTAAAGTGCTCCACATGTTGTCTATCTTTTGTAGATTTAGGATGTTGGTAGTGGATTAGGTCCACTTTGTATTGTTTCCTTCCATAGCCTTTCATATAAATAAAGGGAGGAGAGATTTTTTTCATCACTTGATCTTGTTCACTCATGTAATCACATACTTATGTAAGAGATGTGAGAGTTAGAGTGAAGTTGTTTACTTGTACTCCTCTTTATTTGTTTTTCTCTTTGTCTTGAGATACAAGGTTCTTGGAGGAATTTCAAGGGAATACTAGGGACAGGGTTTTTCCACAAGGACACAATGAAGAATAGGGTTTGGGATAAATTCTAGAGTAGAGGGAAGTATTATATCTTGTCTCTTGTGAGAGGAGACTAGGGTTTTGCAACAATTGGAAACCTTAGTGCTACTTGGTGTGCTTATTATGGAGAAGATTGGAGGAGATGGTTTTGTAAACTTGTGGTATGAAAGTGTAGGTGTTGAGGAGGACTTTTTAGTGTGTATGATAGCTTGTTGAGGATATTTTTGGAATCCTCAATTGTGGTTAGTAGTGATTCCTATCTAGGAGAAGTTGATGGTTTTCCCACCTAATATGCACCTTGGGGTTAGCATGGAAAAAATACTCAAGCCATTGGGTGCATCCTTGGGGTCAAGTCACAATTCAAGCTTACTGTCACTTAATACTTGTGTAACACCCCGATTTTGACCCCATTGCATTAGATGTCTATGATGTATATATTGTAAATAATCATGGTGTGGAGCTAAAGGCCAAGGCCCCACCATTGATTGGTTATGCTATGTTTTGGGTTGAAATTGTCACCGATGGTATATCGGGGCATGCGGCATACACATCAAGTTTTGTCATCCTGTAAATATGCATCTTTAATTAAATGAACCCAACCAGCTATGCTCACTACAACCATAATGAAAAGGTCATGATTTTCACAAGGATAAAGGGGGGAATGTCAAACCTTGAGCCATGAGAGAAAATCCATGTGTTGATTTTCCCATCTTTCCTTGTCTTATCCAACTACCACCATTAAAAACTACTTTTGTTAGTTGGGGTAGTTATGGCTGGGAGTGGAGTGTGGCAAGACTATCATTCCTTTCCAACATGCACACTCCACCAGCAGGTTGACCCTCACGTTGGGAAGGAAAAACCGATCATCGCCATCACTCACACACTTCTGACTCTCCACTCTCTCCACTATTATGTCATTCTCTCCATTGTCTATTCATCCTCACGCAGGGATAGTAGTCTGCTCATTCTCACACATAGGCATCTTTTCTGTTTGATCTCACGCAGCCAGGAGGGGAGCCATTTTTCGGTTGTCATTCACATTTTTCCACAGAGTGGAATTTGGTGTGTTTTCCCTCTGTATTTCTAGGGTCTGGTGTAAAATTTCCTAACCCACAGGTTGAGAGTCTGTATCTTCTTCCCCAGTGTGGTCTGTGTAAGCTTTCCCTGGTGGCTTCGTTGTCCAGGATGGACTGTTGTTTTCCCCATGTTGTGAACTGTGTTTGCTGATACGTTTTGAGACTGCTATAGGTTGTTTTGGGAGTCGTTTTGGCCACGATAGGGCCAAGAACGACTCAGGAATTGTTTCCCTTGCCCAAGCTATGAATCGCTTGTGTGATTACGTGTATGCAGTGGTTGGTCTTCGGACTGTGTTGGGAGCAGGGATGGGGGCTTGGTTTGCTTGATAAACCTGTTGTGTTTGGAAACCACACAGACAAAGCTAGAGGGCTGGCTTTCTTCTCCACAACCCCTGAATAGCACTGGAAGGGAAGTCAAGGCCTGAGGGACTGTGTAGCAGAGAAGGGACTAATTCCTTGTGTTGGGTGTGTGTGGGTGTATTAGAAGTCAAGCTA
This sequence comes from Pseudotsuga menziesii, assembly GCA_001517045.1. NCBI lineage: Eukaryota > Viridiplantae > Streptophyta > Pinopsida > Pinales > Pinaceae > Pseudotsuga > Pseudotsuga menziesii. The sequence goes on from LPNX010509968.1 coordinate 25,790, forward strand.
GTTCTGGTGTAGGTGTTCCTAGCTCTATAATGGGCTCACCAGCTTAGCATTTAGCCTTTCCCGGATATTGGATGGCCTGATAAACCCAACTGTGTTGGCTTGGCTGTGTTTTGTGTATCCTTGGCTATGTGTAAGCCTGCTTGTTCCTTATTCCTTGGAGAATCATGCCCAGCTCAGGGGTGGCAACGTTGCTGAGAGATTTAGGAGTACGCTGGCCTATGGTTGGGTGGAACGTTGCAGCGACGCAGCTGGTTATGGAACGAGTTCTTTATAAGATAAGTAATCTTGTCTATTTTACTTCTGCAATCCTATTTACTGTTAATGACTATGATGAACATGTTGAATGCTTGTATGAACGTATGTTGGCTTCCGCTGTATGATAAATAATCATTTATGCATGTTCTAGTTCAAAGCATTTTGTTTTCAACATTTCAATTTTTATGGATGCACATGTTCATGGGGCTGGTTGCCCAGATGGTTAACACCATGGTAGCGTCCTCTTCTCCTGTCGGAGGGTCGGGGACGTTACAACTTGACTCCTCCATCTAGGCCAACTCCTAGAGAATGGAAGGGGTGTGGTCCCTAATAAAAGAAACTATGGATTTTAAACTAAGTTATGAAAATAATCTAGGAGTTTGAAAATATGACATTAGAGCAAATTTTGGGTGTAAAATGGGCCTCATAAGAAAAAGAGCCAACCAAAATGGGTCCCATACAAAATCGTGCCAACAAATATAATTTCAAGAAAAAGTGTCAATCATAATGGTTGACCTGGCATGTTTGTCATAAAAAACTACTTTTTTTTCTTCATATTTTCAACATATATCCCTGTGGTTTTACTCAAATTTTGAGTGGGAACACTGTTGGATGCAAAATTGAATTCCACATCCAACGAAATTGAATTCCACAACCAATGAGTACCCACACTCCATACTTTTGATGGACCCCAATTCATAAAAAAAGAGAAATACATTAAAAAGAACATGTTACTTTCAAATTAACAGGATTTTTAATGTAGTTCTTGTTTTTCGTGGGGTAGAATCCATCAAAAGTATGCGATGTGGATACTATTTAAAGTAACACATTTTTAATATATTTCTCATTTTTTGCAGGGTGGGGTCCATAAAAAGTATGCAGTGTAGGTACTCGTTGGATGCATAATTTAGTTTCTGCATCCAATGAGTGATCCTTCTTGAAATTTGAGTAAAACCATGAGGAGATATGTTGAAATACAAAGAAAAAAAGTAGTTTTTTTCATTCTTCCTCCAAAATTCAAAAAAATTATTTTGTTATTTTAACTATTATTTTATTTTTTTCCTTAGGAGGCCCATTTAAGAATTCAAATTTTCTCTAATGGCAATGAAGCGACAACAACAATTTTTAAAATAACAACATATGAGACAGTTTAATGTATGACACATAATTGGTTTAGGCAAATATGATTGTGAAGTAGAACAATTCCAAAGTAGTTAAGTGATTATTGTTGAATGGAAAGGTTTTTATATGCCTCTTGGTTAGTTTTAATTATTATGATGGTTGGATTAGTAATGAGTTTATTTTGACTTGGTCCAACTTGGATTTATCCTCCCAAGAAAGTATTAAGAAGCAAAACCATATATCCAATGGTGAAAGACATAAAAGCTGCTAGGAGTATTCCCATAAATTCGTAGTAAGCTCAAAGTAACCCTTCACTTGTAGTAAAATATTTTGATGTATTTCCCTATTATTACTAGTCACTTGAATCCCCTTTCTAATTGTTACATAAATAAGGAAAGCATGTGATGGATAAGAGCATATAGGGGACCAATCTAAGTTTCATTACTTCCTTATTGCGAAATGAAATACATAAAGATACTAACTACTTTAATCTAATAAATGAAATTGAACTTAATCTATAGGTTAGTAAATCCAAACAATGTAAAAGCAAAAAAACATAAAAAAAAACTTCATGCCATGAAAATGATGTATATCCCTAGGGGGATGGGGTGTGGGCGTTGAGTATCCCACTTGATTTTATTATTATTTTTACCATTTAAAGGGTGTATTCCTTTAGTCAATATAGATTCAAATCCAACAGGATTACAAATTTCATGAAATGAAACACGATTGAGGTATGTTGCTCTGGGAGGTCATAGATGGCTTGAATCTTTTAATTTTAGGTAGCACCTCTTCTTACCTGTAACACCCCGGTTTTGACCCTGTTGCATTACATGTACATGATGTATATATTGTAATGAATCATGGTGTGGATCTAAATGCAAAATCCCCACCATTGATTTGGTTGTGTTATGTTTCGACGAACATAATCGTTGCTGATGGTATATCGTGGTATGCGGCACATATTAAGTTTTGTCATCATGTAAACATGCATTTTAATTAAATGAACCCAACCAACTATGCTCACTGCAACCATAATGAAAAGGACATGATTTTCCTAAGGATAGGGAGGGGGAATTATCAAACCTTGAACCTATGGGCAAAAGCCATGTGTCAGCTGTTAAACCCGTTTTACTTGTCACTACCCTTTTTGATTTGCTCACCTTCCCTTGTATTATCCAACTACCACCTTAAATGTTCTGCGGAGTAGTTAGGGAAGTTATTGCTAGGGAGTGGAGTGTGGAAGGATTGTTAGTCCTTGCCCACATGCACACTCCACCAGCAAATCGAACCTCACGTTTGGTAACAAAAACGACTATGCCCATCATTCCACTCTCTCCATGACAGTGCCGGGCACACTCCCGCACTTTCCCACTAGCCATTCTCCATTGTCGCTCATCCTCATGGAGGGAGATGCCCTGTTCCTCATGTAGAGGATTCTTTCTGTCTGGTCTCACGCAACAAGGAGGGGAGTCATTCTGACTGTCATTCACGTTTCTACAGAGTGGTATTTGGTGTGTTTTCCATCCATATTTTGGGGTCCAGTGTAAATTTCTCTCATGCATAGGTTGGGAGTCTGTTTTTCCTCCCCATTGCGGTATGTGTAAGTTTCCCTGTGGCTTCATTGTGGAGAACGGGCTGTTGTTTCCACATATTTTGTTGGCTATGTTTTTCTATGTGTTGGGCTACTGTAGGTTGTTATGGAGTCGTTTTGGCCACGATAGGGCCAAGAATGACTCAGGAATTGTTCCCCTTACCCAAGCTCTGAATCAATTTTCGGACTGTGTGTATACAGTGGTTGGTCTTCGGACTATGTTGGAGTAGGGACAAGGGCTTGGTTTTCTTGATAAACCTGGTTTGTTTGGGAACTACACAGATAGAGCTATAGGGCTAGCTTTCTTCTCCACAACCCCTGAATAGCATTAGAATGGAAGTCAGGGCTTGAGGGATTGTGTAGCAGAGAAGGGACTGATTCCTTGAGTTGGGTGTGTGTGGGTGTCTTAGAAGTCAGGCTAGTTCTGGTGAAGTTGTCCTTAACTCTTCAATGAGCTCACCAGCTTAGCATTTAGCCTTTCCTAGCTCATGGATGGCCTGATAAACCCAATGGTGTTGGCTTGGATGATCCATTGTTTGCATGATAAACCCAACTATGTTGGATTGGATGTTTTGTTACCCTTGGCTATGTGTAAGCTTGCTAGTTCCTTATTCCTTGGGGAAATCATGCCCGGCTCGGGGGTGGCAGCGTTGCTGAGAGATTAAGGAGCACGCTGGCCTATGGTTGGGTGGAACGTTACAGCGACGTTGCTGGTTGTGGGATAGTTCTTATGAGATAAGTATTCTTGACTAATATATTTTGCAATCGTATTTACTGTTAATGAATTATGATGATAGACATGTTGAATGCTAAATTGTATGTTTTTCTTCTGCTAAGTATATGTAAGATTATGCATCTTAGTATGTAGTATGTTCAAGCATTTGGGTTTTTATATGTATGTACATGTTCATGGGGCTAGTTTCCCAGATGTTTGGTGTATGGTAGCATCCTCTTTTCCGGTTGGAGGGTCGGGGAAGTTACAGTGTGGTATCAGAGCTAGGTTGTGACATGGGACTGAATGGGCCATGAAGGATTAGCTAGCAGAGGTAGGTTGTCTTCTGCCTAGCAGCGATCAGAAATTTATGACAGAAAACTTCCACAAATTTTTCTATGTGCCAGAATTGTCAGCCCATCGAAAAACTTAGAGGGAAGTTCTTCCGATGCAGTGGAAGAGCTAGTGGGAAGGCCACTTGACGGAAGGCAGTCGGAAGAAATTTGCGGAAAAATTTCTATGTGTTCGTTGGTCGTTGGCAAAAATTAGTGGATATGGGAGCTAGGGTTTCGGCGGAGATCGGCTGAAGATCGCTGAAATGCTGGCTCAATTGAGTTGAAGGAAGCGCCAAAACGTCGGCGATCGGTGAAGGATAGATGAAGAGATCACCGAAACGCTAGCGAAGAAAAGACAAATGAGAGAAAATTTTTGAAATTTTTTTCTAAGTCAAACCATCGGCGATCGGCGAAAAATAGAGGATGAAACCGCTGAAATGTCAGCGGAAAAGATAATATGCTAGTTGGTTGAACCGTCAACAGCGACAGTAGAGAGAAAATTTTCGAAAAATATTGTTCAAGTGTTGAGCCATCGGCGATCGGCAGAGGTTAGTTAACGGAACCGCCGAAACGCCAGCTCAACTAGTTGGAACCATCGTCGAAATATAGACGATGAGACCGTTGATGGACGTCATCGAAAAATATTAGAAGATCGGACTGCCAATGAACATCGAAAAAGTTTAGTTGATTCGTGCATCCACCGTTGCAGCTGCCTAGTGGACTATCCTTCTGACAGATAGAGTCCTCCACCGTCGATGCCGATTAGTGGTTCCAACCACCGATGGGAAGATTTTTTTTTTTTTTTTAAGTATAACGTCATTGGGAAAAGTTAAAGGTTTGTGAACCCACCGTTGTGGCCGCCTAAGAGATTATCCATCTAATGGAAAACACATCCGATCACCGATGCCGTAATAATCAGTGCTTTTGATTTTCGATATGCCACCATCGAAAAAACTTACTTGTTGAAGTCACCAACACAACAGAGGAAAATTTACTATTTAAGATCATCGCAATGTTGAAAATCTAGTGGTTTGGATTGCCAACACGGTGGACCTGTTCAGTGTTGGATCGCTGAAACATAGTGGTCAATTGATCCGATCTACCAACAGGGTTATGGCCGTGGAAAACATAGAGAGTTTGTTGGTCGCCTTTGCAGAAGCCTAGAGAACTAGCTGCCCGATGAATAGTCCTTGGCATCACTGATAAAGCTCAGAAGCCTAGACAATTACAGATCCAACACACCGGAGAAGAATAGATGAACGAACCGCCAATGAGCAGTAGAGAAAACTAGAGGTTTTGGCTGCCGAAATGTCATAAATTTTGTTGGGAAGAGGTTCGAATGGGGAAAAAGAAATTCAGGTTTTCCAGTGGGATTTCTCAGCGATTTTCAACTGTTTTCAGTGGATTTTTCAGCAGATTGTCAGTGGGGTACAGGGTTGAAAAGGAAGAAAATTATGTTTTTGAACAAATTGTTATTTTATGATTTCTCCAAGAGGAGGTAAGTAGGTCTAACTTATATCAATGTATGCATCTAACAGTTTTCTGCTAACATGTTTGCAGAATCATAAACAACTTTAAGAGCAGTATTCTAGGTAGAGCAGTTTGGTAAGTAAGTGGTGGTTCAGTTATGAGGACCCATGATGGATATGATGCTTGGGATTCTTACAAGCGTGCGAGAGATGCCATGGGAGAAAATGTCCGCAATGGAAATGATGACATAGAGTCTAATGGAAGGAGATTCCAAGAGACACCATCAGATGTTGTAGCCACCATGAGAATATTGATTAAAGCCCAAGAAGAGCAGCATTAGTTGAATGCTGCTATGTTGCAGAGTTTGACAGACTTAAGAAGGAAGATAGACTCTAGACGGGGTACAACAAGACCATAAGGTAGTAAGAGCAGTACTAGGAGAAGGAGAAGGACTTCTAGTGGACCATCTGACTCTAAAGAATCCAACGTGGATTCAAGTTCATCCTCTCATAAAAGAAAAAGAAAGAGACACCATAGGGATCGCTCTCAGGATGAATTTAAGAAGGCTAAACCTCCTACATTTGATGGCGAGGTAAAGACTAGACAAGAGGCTGAAGCTTGGCTTCTTGGGATAAAGAAGTACTTTAAAGTGTAGGATTATTCGGAAAACATGAAGGCAAGAGTTTCCATATTCAATATGAATGGAAGAGCATCCATTTGGTGGGAACACTTCAAGCAAATAAAGAGGATCAGCAAAAGAAGATTGAAGTGGAAATAGTTCAAGAAGTATTTCAAGCAGAAATACCTCTTTGACAGGTATTATGATGACAAGATTAAGGAGTTCCATGTGCTGAGATTGGGACAACAGACCATGGATCAATATGCAAATAAGTTCTTGGAACTATTGAGGTATGTCCGATACATTAGAGATGAAAAAGTGAAGGTCCAACGGTTTCTGAGTGGATTGCCTCAGTCTTACAAAGATAGAATTGAGTTTTATGAACCTAGAAATCTTGAAGAAGCAATAAGGAAGGATAAGTATTGCTATGAGAAAATAAGAAGTAAACTTGATTACCATAAGGCATGGAAGGACAAGAAGAATGAGAAGTTTAACCAAAGAAAGAAAAGTTTCAAACCTTCTAACTTCAGGAATCAGCAGAAGCGACCATCCCAAGCTGCAAGTAAGCTAGTTGGAGTGGCAGGAGAAAAGCCTAAGGATCCACAATAGAATAGAGGACCACTTCAATGTTGGAGATGTGGAGGAACCCACATGCACAAAACTTGTCCACTCAAGAATGAGAGTGCAAGACCAACTTACAACATTCAAGAAGCAGAAAAAGTGGCTCAAGTAGCAAGCGCAGTCCCTAGGATTTATGCAGCACTAGAGGACTGCCAGGAAGATCACCAGTCAAATGTGGTTGAAGTTACAGGTAAGATTATTGAACAATCTGTTTCTATTTTGATTGACCCTGGTTCTACTCACAGTTACATTACTCCTAGAGTAGTGGAGAGTTGTGCTTTCAAGAAATTAAAGCATAGGGAATCTTGGTTAGTTCAGCTAGCCACTAGAACTAAGAGAAAGATCAGTGAAGTGGTAGAGAAATGTCCATTGGTTATGAATGGATTGATCACTTGTGTAGATATGAATGTTCTACCACTTGGTTCCTATGATGTTCTCATTGGAATGGATTGGTTAGAATCTCACGGAGTGAAGCTTGACTACTATAATAAGACTTTTGAATGCATGGATGAAGAAGGAAACCTAGTAGTTGTGAAAGGTATTCCAAAGGTGATTTCAGTAAGGCAGGTTTCAGCAATGTAGTTAAATAAGTTCTATAAGAAAGGTTGTCAGTTGTATGCAGCTCATATTTTGGAGGCAACAGGAGATGAAAATCCTAGGTTGGAGGACTATCAGGTGTTATAGGAATTCAAGGATGTGTTTCCTGATGAGATTCTAGGGCTTCCTCCAAAAAGGGACATTGATTTCACAATTGAACTTGTGCCAGGAGCAGCACCAGTATCCAAGACACCCTACATGATGAGTACACTGGATATGCTAGAGTTGAATATGCAACTGCAAGAGTTGTTGGAAAAGAAGTATATCCGATCGAGTGTGTCCCCTTGGGGAGTACTAGTTCTATTTGTAAAGAAGAAATATGGTACACTCAGGTTATGTATTGATTACAAACAATTGAACAAGGTTACTGTGAAGAATAAATATCCTTTGCCTAGGATTGATGACCTCTTTAATCAAATGAGAGGAGCAAAGGTATTTTCCAATATTGACTTGAGGTCTGGTTACCATCAGGTGAGAATCAAGGATGAAGACATTCATAATACAGCCTTTAGAACAAGGTATGGACATTATGAGTTTGTAGTGGTACCATTTGGCCTCACAAATGCACCAACTACATTTATGTGCCTTATGAATAGTGTCTTCAGCAGGTATTTGGACAAGTTTGTTCTTGTTTTCCTTGATGCCATTATTGTTTATTCTAAGAATGAGAAAGAGCATGGAGATCATTTGAGATTGACAATGCAATTTCTCAGGGAGCATCAACTGTATGCAAAGCTGAGAAAGTGTGACTCCTATAGAGATAGAATTCAGTATTTGGGTCACATTATCTCAGAAGAGGGTATATCTGTGGACCCTAAAAAGATTGAAGCCATTATGAATTGGCCTACTCCAAGAAATGTGACAGATCATAAGATCTTTTATGGGACTTTTAGGATACTACAAGAGATTCATTGAGAGATTCTCCAAAGTTGCACATGCCATCACTTCTTTGCAAAAGAAGGGGATGAAGTTTGAATGGACATCGAGGTGTGAAGAAAGCTTCTAGCAGCTAAAGAATCTTCTCACCAGTGCACTAGTATTGAAAGTCGAAGATCCATAGAAATATTTTGTGGTATGTACCGATGCATGCGGATAAGGGCTTGGAGGAGTCCTTATGCAAGACAACCATGTGATATGTTATGAGTCAAGAAAGCTGAAGGAGCATGAGAAGAACTATGCCACTCATGATCTAAAGCTTGCAACCATAGTACATGCTCTAAAGATGTGGAGGCATTACTCGATGGGTATAAGATTTGAGCTCAGGACAGACCATTGTGGTCTGAAGTATCTATTTGTTCAGCCTACTCTGAACGCTAGGAAAGCAAGATGGATGGAATTTTTATGTGAGTTTGATTTGGAAATCAAGCACATAAAGGGGAAAGAGAATAAAGTAGCTGATGCACTCAGTAGGAAGGTGCATGAAATGCATGTGGCATGCCTTAGTATTTTCCAATCAGATTTGAGGCAGCAGATTGTTAATTAAGCTGTTGGAGACGAATTGTATGAGCTAGTAAAAGACAAATTGCAGCAGCAAAATCTTGAGAAGAGGTATGAGGGATATAAATGGGAAGAATATGGAATTCTTACTTATAAAGGAATAATTTATATTCCGAATGTGGCAGATTTGAGGAGAATTGTTATGGATGAAATCCATCAAGCTCTGTATTTTGGTCACCCAGGATACCAGAAGACAATTGCTACCGCCAAGAAACAGTACTTTTGGCCAGGAATGAAAAAGGATATGGCTGAATACATTTCAAGGTGCATGAAATGTCAGTAGGTAAAGGTTGAGCGTCAACACCCAGCAGGTTTGTTATAGCCTTTGCCAGTTCCAGAATGGAAATGGGAAGTTATTTCCATGGATTTTATTATAGGATTGCCAATGACTTGGAGACAACATGATTCCATCATGGTTGTGGTAGACAAGTTGACAAAGGAAGCACATTTTAGACTGGTTAAGTCTACGCATAAGACTGATGACATTGCAAAGATCTTCATGAAGGATATTTTCAAATTGCATGGATTGCCGAAGGCAACAGTCTCTGATAGAGATGTCAAGTTCACTTCCAATTTTTGGAAGCTTTTGTTTGTATATTTAGGTACAAAGCTAAACTTCAGCACTGCATACCATCCTCAGATAGATGGACAGGCTGAGAGAGTTAACTAGGTGCTTGAAGATATGCTTTGCATGTACGTGATGGACAAACCATCCAAGTGGGAAGATTACTTGCACTTGGAAGAGTTTGCTTATAATAATGGACAGCAGGCATCCTTGGGGATGAGTCCGTATGAAGCTTTGTATGGAAGAAGCTGTAGGACACCTGTGACTGGGGACAATCCAATGAACAGGGTTGTGCTTGGACCAGAATTGCTCAAGGAAATGGAGCAAGAGGTTGTAAAGATCAGGCGGAATCTGAAAGCAGCACAAGATAGATAGAAAAGCTATGCAGATAAGCATAGGGTGAACAGGGAGTTCAGTGTTGGGGATCATGTTTACCTCAGAGTGAGGGTAAAGAAGAGTTCCTTGAAGCTTGGAAGTTGTGCCAAGTTGTCACCAAGATATTGTGGGCCGTTTGAAGTGCTTGAAAGAATAGGGCCAGTTGCATATAGACTTGCATTGCCTGCTAGCACTATAGCTCATAATGTTTTTCATGTTTCTTTGCTTAAGAGATATGTACATGATCCTAACCATGTGATAAATTGAGATGTGATTCAAGTGGAACCCGAGGGAGAGTTCTAAACCGAGCCAATGCGCATCCTTGACAGGAAGGTCACAATGCTTCGGAACCAGGCCATAGGTCAGGTAAAGTTGCAATGGGAGCACTACGGACCTAAAGAGGATATGTGGGAGTTGGAGGATGCCATGCGATGTGGGAGCTGGAGGATTTTTTTTCAATTCTGTGGAACACTGAGGCAATACCAGTGTGGCATTTTGTTTAAATTTTGTAAAGAACTGAGGACAATGCTATTGAAGGGGGATGGGAATGTAACACCTTGGTTTTGAACCAGTTGCATTACATGTACATGATGTATATATTGTAATGAATCGTGGTGTGAAGCTAAAGGCAAAAGCCCCACCATCGATTTGGTTGTGTTATGTTTTGGCAAACGGAATCGTTGCCGATGGTATATCATGGTATGCGGCACATATTAAGTTTTGTAATCATGTAAAAATGCATATTAATTAAATGAACCCAACCAGCTATGCCCACTGTAACCATAATGAAAAGGGCATGATTTTCCTAAGGATAGGGAGGGGGAATTATCAAACCTTGAGCCAATGGGGAAAAGCCATGTGTCAGCTGTTAAACCCATTTTACTTGTCACTACCCTTTTTGATTTGCTCACCTTCCCTTGTCTTATCCAACTACCACCTTAAATGTTCTGCTAAGTAGTTGGGGCAGTTATTGCTGGGGAGTGGAGTGTGGCAGGATTGTCAGTCCTTTCCCACACGCACACTCCACCAGCAAATCAAACCTCACGTTGGGAAGCAAAAATGACTACACCCATCATTCCACTCTCTCCACGATGGTGCTGGGAACACTCCCACACTTTCCCACTAGACATTCTCCATTGTCGCTCATCCTCACGAAGGGAGACGCCCTGTTCCTCACGCAGAGGATTCTTTCTGTCTGGTCTCACGCGACAAGGAGGGGAGTTGTTCTGACTATCATTCATGTTTCTATAGAGTGGTATCTGGTGTTTTTTCCATCCGTATTTTTGGGTCCGGTGTAAATTTCTCTCATGCACAGGTTGGGAGTCTATTTTTCCTCCCCATTGTAGTTTGTGTAAGTTTCCCTGTGGCTTCATTGTGGAGAACAGGATATTGTTTCCACATATTTTGTTGGTTGTTTTTTTCTATGTGTTGGGCTGTTGTAGGTTGTTATGGAGTCATTTTGGCCATGATAGGGCCAAGAACGACTGAGGAATTGTTACCTTTTCCCAAGCTGTGAATCGCTTGTCGGACTGTGTGTATGCAGTGGTTGGTCTTCGGATTGTGTTGGAGTAGGGATGAGGGATTGGTTTTCTTGATAAACCTGGTGTGTTTGGGAACCACATAGACAGAGCTAGAGGGATAGCTTTCTTCTCCACAACCCCTAAATGTCACTGGAAGGGAAGTCAGGGCCTAAGGGACTGTGTAGCAGAGAAGGGACTGATTCCTTGTGTTGGGTGTGTGTGGGTGTCTTAGAAGTCAGGCTAGTTCTGGTGAAGGTGTCCTTAGATATTCAATGAGATCACCGGTTTATAATTTAACCTTTCCCAGCTCCTGGATGGCCTGATAAACCCAACGGTGTTGGCTTGGATGATCCATTATTTGCTTGATAAACCCAACTGTGTTGGCTTGGCTGTTTTGTTACCCTTGGCTATGTGTAAGCCTGCTAGTTCCTTATTCCTTGGGGAAATAATTCCTGCCTCGGCGGTGGTAGTGTTACTGAGAGATTAAGGAGCACACTGGCCTATGGTTGGGTGGAACGTTGCAGCGACGTAGCTGGTTGCGGGACAGTTCTTATAAGATAAGTATTCTTGACTAATCTGTTTTGCAATCGTATTTACTGTTAATGAATTATGATGATGGACATGTTGAATGCTGAATTGTATGTTTTGCTTTCGCTAAGTATATGTATGATTATGCATCTTAGTATGTAGTATGTTCAAGCATTTAGGTTTTTATATGTATGTACATGTTCATGGGGCTAGTTGCCTGGATGTTTGGTGTATGGTAGCGTCCTCTTCATCGGTTGGAGGGTTGGGGACGTTACATTACCTGTTTGTTGAAAGAGTAAAACCAGCTAGATGTTATGCACCAAAGGTGCTAATTAAAACATTAAAAGCATAAAAAATTATTTGATTACTTGAAAGATGTGATCTTAAGAAGGAACTAAGTACTCAAATAAGAACTAGATCTACTGTGAAAATATTTCTTAAAAATTTTAAATATAGTTACATGCTTAAACAAATAAACTTATATATTATTTTTAAAATAAAACTAATTTACTTAAGTGTATAAAGAATTGTAACCAAAAAAATAATTTAATAAGAAGTGAAGGAGATAGAGAGAGAGAAATAATGCTAAAAGCCTTGGAACCTTGGGCCATGGATTCTGCTTTGGTGGAACACCGAGGGACTATGTCCTTAATAAGATATTGAATATGAGGAGGATTCAAATTAGCTTAACCCCTTCTCCAAGTGAGATCACCTGCAACTTAGAAATACCTACACAATCAGATGGTTAAATCTCTGGTGTTGTCGGAAGCATAAACTTAGAAATCATGCAAAACAAGATATACATGCACCTCCAAGAGATCTACAACAAGTAAAAAATAAGAGCATAACTTGAAAAATAATATTCTCTTACCCTACTGGGAGGTATCTCTCCTTACTGGACCACAACTAACCAACATAAAGAAAAGAAAATAAGATAGATTATACCTCATAAGCACTTGACAATCACTGTCCACACATTAAAAGCATTACACCATAGAATTTCTTCCAAATAATTTTTTAATATAAATTATAATACAAATACAAGAGAAACACTTCAACCTCCTTTCGGTCCTCTGACCATGAGAAAAAAAGAGACTAGCACTTTCTTAAATAAAAAAAATGAGCGCAAAACCCCAAGAGGGTGAATTTTCGAAGTGTAGAAGAGATTGAGTGAAAGGAGGGGATAATTTGAGTTAACTAAGCTTTATTGAGGGTGCTTCGAGCTAATTTATGCCACCTTTCACCTAATATATGTGCCCCTTGTCAAGAGGAGACACCTCAACATGAATAAAGTGACCCTCTCTCCAAGAATGCGCTCTCATATTTTGGAAGTGGCCACCACTTAAAGAGGAATATTTAATCAAGTTCAATCACCAAAATTGACTTTATTCTAACTCACGATTGGATTTCCATCACTTTGGATGACTAAAACATGTACCAAACATGTTCCTTGAATCATGGGAATTGTGATTTTTCCCAATTATTTGACTTTTAAATGTCATTTTCGAGAAAAAAATCAAATTAATTGATAAATAATCACTAATTTGACTCTCAAAGTGGGTGCATGGGAAAATGTAGGTGCTATTGGTTAGAAAACGAGTACCCCAATAACAAAATCTACATCCTAACTCAACTTTTATGACTTTTTTATCATTACTTTACATTAAAACATTAAAAAATTGCACGTTTTACAGGAAAACATTTTATTGGGGAAAAATTAAATAAACCTAGGGTGGACTTAGTGCATGTTTATATGAATACAAAATAGTGACTAGCATGGTAATATACATTGACACATAGACTTTAATAACCTCCTAAGGCCTAACCATCAAGACAATTACTGCAACTTAGGAGGTTTGTGTGAAAAACTAAAAAATTATAAGTCAATGAAAAGCGAGAAATAATTAACAAGGAAAAAACACTCTAGAGTAATTGGATTGATGACTGAGTCTAAGTAGGCCAATCCTTTTACAAAAATTCATCATGATTAATCACTTATTACAGTTCTCCATGGGGTATGAACATGCAATTGTTTTTTTAAAAAGTGTCAAAATGGCCTCATGGACTTCTAAACCTTGATGACGAACAATTAACTTGTTCTAACTTTGGTGTCTCACTGGAATCCAACTAAGTCTAACTTAGGTATCACTTATTACAGTTCTCCATGGGGTATAAACATGCGATTTTTAAAAAAAAAGTGTCAAAATGGCCTCATGGACTTCTAAACCTTGATGACGAACAATTAACTTGTTCTAACATTGGTGTCTCACTAGAAATCCAACTAAGTCCAACTTAGGTGGTAACATATGGCTAAGGTTTTCTTATGATTTTCCTACATAGGGTTTGGAGCGCTTGTATTGTACCAACATTTCATATGTTGTTGGTATGCATATTTACTTCATATTTTATATCTATATGAAATGTTTTTGGTGTTCAAATTTTGTAATTTAGATTTGAGCTTATGTTATCTTCATTATTGTTATTTCGAGTGTTGGTTATGCATGTTGATTTGACATAACTATAGCAGAATTTCTTATGTGATTAAACAAACATCTAGAAGCTAAGGGGGTAGTTTATTGTTGTAATAAATCATTTTCAGATCTATCATTTTCTTGGGAAGTGTGTCCTAAGGGATGAAACTTTGTGGATTCAACTGCTCTTGATTGTTATTTGTTTTCTTGGGTTGCATTGTGAAATTTTTTGAACATAAGTGAAGTATTTGTTGTTGTACATTAATATTTCAGATTCAACTCTAAGGTTGGAATTTCATAGGAGACATCTATAGGAAATCTAAAGGATGAGGTGTAGTCTTTGAATTTCTCAAAAACTTTACATGCTATTAGACCATCATAATTTTTACATCCAGTATCATAGTTGATTTGATTGAGATTGTTCTCATGGTGAAGAGAGAGTTGGATAACTCAATGGTTTTGTACGTGGGAGAGGGGCTTGACCTAATATAAGTTGTTGGTTGTGAAACCTTAGTATGATTCAGAGAAGTGATTGAACCCTAAAAGTGTTGTTCTACTTTGTTTTTTGTTTATTGATTTGTGGCATGCTTCAGATTTCTAGGATGATTATTTTCGGTCTTAGAGAGTGTGACAAGTTGGAGGGCGTTCTAGTTTCACATCTTGGAAGTACATGCTACAAATGATTTTGGAGGAGCCCAAGATTTTGGAGCATGTTTTGAAAGAGATTGCTACACCTACCAATCCAACAGAGTTGGTCATTCATGTTAAGGACGTCAAGGCAAATATTAATGCCATATATAAGGAGTTTTTACACGAAAATGCCAATATTAATGCTATCAAGAAGTAGCTCATATGCATGATATCATATTTACTCTTATCTCAATAGGGAAACTGGAAATTGGCAAATAGTCATACAAATTCTCTAACATTCTTGTAATCCCTTAGATAATCTCAAATATGTCTAGGCATAGAAACGCATTGATGTCCTTGCAGTCCCTCATATTATCTAAAGCACCCATAGGCATAAGGTGTTGTGCTGGTCGTTGGCTTCCCTTCATCTTAAATACCCACATGCATACAAACAGAAAGGTTCTTATAATCTCAAACACACATATTCACATTCATGTTTCCTATAACTAATTGTTAGTGTCAATGCATAGGCATACAAGGCATAGAGTCCTTGTCGTCTCAAATGTGTCGACATGTCCCCTATCATCAATTGTTATTGATAGTATGTAGGCATACATGTAGTAGTATTTGTCATCTAAAAAGAACAAATGCATGGATGGGCGCCCCCGATTACTCACTATCTTATTCATTTATGCCACAAAAGGAATGAGGTGAATGCCCAACAAGAAAGTGTAATCTCCTTGCAACCAATTGATCATTATGTTAGTATGAGAGCACCACCTCTAAAGACACCCTCGTATGCATAAGGATCACAGTATATAGGGACTTATATGAGGGAGGATCACAATATATAGGGACTTATATGAGGGATTCGAGGGAAAGGGACTATAGTATCATAGAACCTATGCCAATTTGACAGTACAAGATAGGCTTATCTGACTATCATTATCCCTATTATTATTTTCATATCCATGCACAAAAGCTACACAAATGAGGGAGGAGAATGTTGAGCATAATAGTGATAGGTGATGTTGTTCTTCCCAATTTTCACCAAGACAAAGTGCATTTCTAATTGTCCTACTAACATGGAAAATGATAGATAGCTTGACGTTGATCAATGTTGGGATATCTCCTTCTCCTTAGTTTTTTCTACCTACAATCCTTGTTTTCAATACGACTTTCTTAATTGAACTCAATACTTGAAGTGATCCAAAATACACATCAATACAACTTAGTGCTCCTCTCAAGATATTTGTAAGCATAAAATAGTGTGGTGTAAGGGCCACTATTTTAGTCATCACTCACATTGATATAAAAATTATAGTATATGCTTATATGTTGGAGATGACCAACCATCACAACCAAAGTGAAATGAGAAGAAAATAAAATAGACTAAGAGTATCACTATTAATATTTATAGAGAAATAAACATATAATTAAGGAAATGAAAGGCCAAACAATTAAACATCAAACATCATTAATGATGTCGTTGCCAAAAAGAAAAAAAGATCTCAGCGTCTTACGAACCTGAAGTATTGTAATTTTTTGAAGCTGGGTTATCTAAAGTATGGTCGGTGCAACTCATATTTGTGCAGCATGGTAGGAAGGGGAATTTGGCATAAGATAGAGGAAGCACTCATTTCCTAATACTATCTTAAAGGGTTAGGTTAGGGTATTACTCCGTGGTGGATTAAATTCAAATTTCTCTTAACGTTCAAATTTTGTGAAACAGTAAGCAACGTGGAGATTTTTTAGGGTATTAATTCAAATTTCTCTTAACGTTCAAATTTTGTGAAACAGTGAGCAACGTGGAGATTTTTTAGGGTATTAATTCAAATTTCTCTTAACGTTCAAATTTTGTGAAACAGTGAGCAACGTGGAGATTTTTTAAGGAAATAAAGCGGTTGGAGAATTTCTTGCGAAAGCGGATCTAGCTTTTGTTGGAGATATAGACGTTTACAGGTTCTATATATTGTTGTTATATTTGTATCTCTGTTCATGTCTTTGTGTTTTGTGTATGCGTCTCTGTATTGTTATCGTATCAGTATTTCTATTTTGTTCTTTGATTTTGAAATTGACAGACGGGATGTTGATGCTTGACGCAATGGCGGTCTCTCTCTATTTGGGTCAATTGAATGACTTCTTGATTGAGTCGACGAATCACTCCGCTCTACTCAAATTTTTAGGTTTTTCTCAAATTGAAGTCTCTCTCTGTTCCGGTTAATTGAATGGTTTCTTTGGCGAATCACTCTGTTGTCCTCGGTTTAAATGGCTTATTGATTGAATTGACTTATGCAGATTTCCTGCAGGTATCACTCTACCCTACCCTGCTCTGTTTTCTTGGGATGGACTTGTTTGCAGGAATATCGTTTATCACAATCTCTTCCTCTGTGGAGAAAGACGCCGTGCAGAAAGACGAGGTGGAGTGTGATCAAGAGAAAAACCCCGCGGTTGGTCACATCTGGATAATCTCAAAAAATAAATGCCCAAGCTCAGGACAGGTGTGTCTCTGTGACCCTTTTTAATGCATGGTTATCTTCTTGTTTTTCTGGTTTATATTCATCATTGCCATGGTTTTTTCCTGGACTATTAAAACATGGTTTTGTAATTATTATTTGTTTAGCATCTACAAAGTTACAATGTGTTTATTGTTTTGGCCTGTTAAGCTGTGTTTATTGTTTTAGTTGGTTGGTCTTTTTCATTATCCATGAGGAGAATGATTATCTAAATCTAATGACTATAACACCTAGTAAGTTAGTAGCTGTATAATGCTATATAGCTGTTGACTTTCATTTATTTATCTGTGATTATTACAGGTTTAACCTATACAAAGTTACAATGTGTTTGTTGTTTTGGATGGTTGGTAGTTATCCATAATCTGCCATTGCTTGTGCTTTTTTACTTTTATGTTTAATATGGTTTACTTAGCTCCACAGATCTATCTTATTTCTGGCTTTATAGGATTGGGTTGGGTTGATTGGAATAAATATTTTGTTTTTAAATTCTTTTAATTTGAAAAGATTAAAATCAATATAAAATCTATTTTAAAATTGGATTTATCAAGGATAAATCCAATTTATTCAGTTGTAAAAAAATGAATTTGTGTTGGTTTTAATTTTTTATTTTATGAACTTAAATTATTATTTTATTTACGGTAAAGCTATTTAACTTACATCTTCTCCATACCGAGCTATAAAGTGGAGACCTTACAGGATCTTAAGTTTTAGTGATCAACAATAAATGTGATTTAAATTCTTTCTTTCAATATGAATAATATATCTGATAAATAAGATTTTTTTCTTAAGAAATTTTAAATTTTATAGAAATGTAAAAAATTAAAACAAAATAACTCAATTTAAATTTTGATATATCAAACATTAAAATATGCTTTCATAAAATACTTGTTTAATATACTACTTATTGCTTTATTATTATAGTATTATCTCTCTATCAACTTGATTTCTTTCAGTTGCTTGGAATAAATATTTTGCTAAATGAGGACTCAGGAGGGAGGGATTGTTATTAATAGATTTTAGTGCAGTAGTTCAAACAATGGCAGTTAGTTCCAAGGATCCAACCACGCCATGACAGCAGCTTGCAGGTTGTTCATGTGCCGCCCGCTTCCCCCTCCACATTCCCTTTTCCAGCAAGCATCAGTTTTGCTGCGCTGCGATGAAGCCTCCCTAAACCAGAAACGGATTCTCCGGTTTAATATCCTCCAGCAGACAAGCGCAGACAAGGTGATCGAGAGATAAGGTCATTTACTTAAGGAACCTTGGAAGCATCCAAAATGCGGACTCAGGTGGTTCAATCCCTCCATTTATTGTTAAAGCATAAATTATTCATAAGCTTGCTCCCTTTCAGCTTTCTGGAGTACTTAAATTCAATGTAGGAGAGAGAAATACAAAATACTTGGCTTCAATGTTTCAATATGTACACTTTTTTTTTCAAAGTCGTTCAATTGTCAACCTTCTTATTGTTAAATAGAGAAATATAAAATACTTAGCTTCAATGTTTCAATATGTACAGTTTTTGTTTAAGTAGTTCAATTTGTCAACTTTTATTTATTTATTTATTTAGTATATATTTGATATTGTTGTAGTATATATTTTTATAGATATTATTTTTTATTAATTTTCAAATTGGTTAGATTGTTTGGATTGCTTTGGTATACTTCGTTAGAGTAAAAGAAAAAAAAGTAATGATGTTTTTTAATGATATTTTAGTATTTAGAATATTTTTAAATAAAAATTTCTTTCAATATTGTTTATTTTATAAAGAAATATACTTTAAAAATTAAATAACTTTTTTATATAAATATAAAAATGTTTTTCATATATCATTTTTAATGTAAATATTTTGTTTGAAAGAGGGATTGAACCCCAAATGCTCTGAATAAAGCGCGGCTCACCCTTTTTAGATTAGTACGGTGTAATATTGTGAAGTATGTTTTTTTGTGCCTATCACCTTTATTAATTTTGCTTCTACACATTGATTCAGTTTTTTTTTATAAACATTTCATTTATCATATTTTTATTTTTTTATTAAAATTTATAACAAATATTAAAATTATTTTACATTTAAATGTATTTTTTTTTAAATTGATATATATTGATATATAGTTCCTTCACTCTAAACTATTATGTACTTTAAGATTTGTAAATTAATGTTTTATGTGGTATTTATGTTTTTGATGTTATCTAATGTTAAATAATGTTTGTATTTTGTTAGAGGGAAGGGGGGAGGACACTAAGAGGGAGAGAGTAGGGGAGAGGGAGAGAGAAGGGGAGGAGAAGGGGGATGGGGGAGAGAGAGGGGGCTGGGGGAGGG